>CABFWB010001900.1:0-23744 GCA_902151455.1 Timema bartmani | reverse complement strand
TTTTTTTTTTTTTTTTTTTTTTTTAAGATATAGAGGTGTTGTGTGATCTATTGGCTTTAATTTTAAGCTTAACAGTTTTTAGTATATTGAAAAGCTGGACATAAATTTAAAACTATGGTTCAAATAGAGCTCACGCAAGTATTTGCTTGTTTGTACTTTGTGTCATTTTACTTTGCCTTGATTAATTTTGTATTTTGAGCTGAAATCTTAACAAAGGTTTAGCCTGTAATGATAATATTACGTTGACATATTGTGTGATCTATTGGTTTCATACTAATTGCTTTTTTTTATATAGTGAAAAAAAAATTATATTTAATAAATAGATTCTGTCTGTATTTTTGTGGATAATTCTACCACATGGTTAAGGATATAATCTGGCGATGGAATATAGGAAAATAGGTCAAATCTTTGTTATATAAGGCATATTATCATCCAATATTGACACACGGCTCTGAAACCTGGAGATGGACAGAGAGAGATTTAAGTATATTGCAGGCAGCAGAGTTGAGGTTCCTGAGAGGCATTGAGAATGTAACAAGAAGTGACAGGATAAGGAAGGAAACCATTAGGAATGTTTTAAAAGTTATACCATTAGAAGAGAAAAAGGTTGTTGTGGTTAGGACATGTGATGAGAATGGAGGAAGACAGAATGCCTAAGAAATCCTAACAGAACAAAGAGAAGGGTAGAAGACCTATTGGAAGAACACGAAAAAGATGGATCGACCAAGCGCAGAAGGACATGGAAGCTAAAGGAGTGGACTGGAGACGCGTGGCTGAACAAGAAGTTTAGAGAGATTGACAGGTATGGAAGAGGATGTGCCAGATGATCCGCAGAGGTGGAAACGTCGAATGATAATGATGATGATGTTAAAATACATAATATTTTAACAGGATTATAGATAGGTTTTCAAACAAAAAAATTCAATTTATATAATCGATATTCATATATCATTGTCTTTTAAAATTATAAAAAATATATATATAAACTTTCTTGTTGAGTAAAAAATATTTGCCTAATAGTCTAGCAGCTAGCTATCAGAGTCTAAAATAGCGTTAACTTAGAGTCCAAGCAATTTATATGAGACTACTTTCAAAAGGTATAGTGTTTATATATGACGTTTCCACCTGGTTCCTATTTAAATTTTATTGTACAAACTGATGGACCATGTTACCAAATCTGCAAAAGACATATATTTAATCACATCTTACAAATGCTACACGTTTTTTTCGGTTTATATTATAAAAATGTGCTGTGTAACATTTGTAAACTATTAAGTTTTGTTTTGTATAAATGAATAGAATTTCTAGATTTCTCGGATTTAATTCAAACTTTTGCTGAAAGCAAAGCAAAACGTGATAAATTTAAGATAAGATAATGTAATAAATAATGTAAATAAACATTGTATTAAAAAAAGTTGTTGGTATAAGTTGTCAATTCTTTTAAACACAAATAACAAGATATAAGAACTAAAAAAAAAATTCTTGATAATTTTTTTCAAAGCATAAGCTATAAAAAAATTTAATACTATTAATTTATTATTANGGGGGGGGGGGGGGGGGGGGAGATTAGAGAGAGTTGGAGAGTGTCGCACATTTTTTGGTATTGCCCGGGTTGCATGTGTGGCTTGTGCTGGTCCTGACACAGAAAACACAGATTCCAAACGATGATTTAAAGAATATCTCGAACAACATATCTAATGGAAAATAATAAAATCAGGAAATGCATGCTATTACTTGGTCAGTAAGTTGTTAACATCTCGCTTGCTTTCAGGAGATGTTAAACTCAGAATATACTTAACAATGATTTTACCAGTTCTCTTTTTGTGTGAAACATGGTCTCTTATCCTACATGACGAGAACAAATTTAGGATGTTTGAAAACAACGTGCTTGGAAAGATAATAGAATAAAAAGGGATGAGGGTAGTGGTGGAGGTTACATAATGGTGAGTTACATACCCTCTACTCATCACAAGAAATTGTTAGGCTAATCAAGTCTCGTAGATTACAGTGGTCAGAACATGTATTGTGATTGTGAGATTTTAGAACCTTGTTTAGGGTACTGTCTGACAAACCCAATGGGAAGAGACCATTGGGAAGACCAAGACACAGATGGGAAGATAACATTAGGGTGTAATGAGGTGGACTGGATAGAACTAGTTCAAGATAGGGATGGGTGGCGAACTTTCGTAAGTGCGGCAATCAACTTTTGAGTTCCTGATGCCATTGAGTAAGTAAGTAATAACTTTAAAAACATATAATTGTCCCGCCGAACAAATTCATGTATTGTTTCCAGGACACTGTCATCATTTTATTAATTGTTCTAGGAAGTGAAGGATAAAGTAATACTGCTCAACAAACAACAGGAACTACTCCGAAGTGCTAATCAACAAAAGGTAAGACAATATCTTGGTGTCAGATATTTCTTTCCACTACAGTAATCATAATCATGTGGTTTCTCTTTATATTTTAAAATGTATTATTTATTGAATAAATATGCCACATATTGCTTGAAATAATGTAATTATGTTTTTTGATATTTTGACAGCAAAATATAGTTATAATGTTAAAAAATATAAACACTACAAAGAAAGTAAAAATGAATGTATTAAAAAGTTAAGAATTGTTAGTTCAATAAAAGATTTTCCAAAATAATAGGTGTAGTGGTTCAACTATAGGCTTTTTTTACTACCTCCATTTTAATTTGGTGTAGTCAACTGTACAAGGCAAATACATGGTCGTGTGGATTGCAGCATCTATGGACATGTGCACTGTGAGGTCATAATAGGTGACCACAAAGGAGACAAACTTGTCGTGTAGTGACCTTACACCTAGAAACATTTTAAGTTGGTAGTCACACTTTTGTGGCTAATTTGTTTAAACTTTCTGGACTAACATTCGTGTTTATTTGTAGAGCTGGGTCGAATCTACTATTTTACGAATCCGAATCTCCATTTTATCATCAAATCTATAATCCAAATTTGAATCTTGGAACAATAGGTAATTAACATAAGAGGAAATATATATATATATATATTTTTAGCACCGTGTCTTACTACCCGTTCAGGTTATATGCTTATGTACTAATTACTCTAAAGGATTAGGGATTGGGAAGGTTATGTTTAGAGGAAGTGAACCCACATTTGCGTGGAGGGAGAGTTGAAAACCACCCCCAGTTCACCTAACCTAGATTTGAACCTCGATCTCTACGTCCTCGGCAGTCTGGCTCTACACGAAACTAGTGTGTTAGCTAACTACACCACCGAGATGGGTAAGAGGGGTAAGTTCATCCTATATTATGATAAGTTATGAACCACCAATAAGAGTATTAGATCTCTCAAACAAATTTCACTTGAACAATTGAAAAAAATAGGGGTTTGAGTTTCTAATCCAAAATGTTCTCAAATCCTCTAATCTTCAATAACCTTAAGGATTTTAGGGCCCATCCCTATTATTTGTGATCTATTTAAATATGAATGTTATTACAATATCTGTGTGTGTGTTTTTTTTATATATTTCCCTGTTTGTTGTTATTTCATGGTTAATTTCGTATTAACCGCTTCAGTGGCCGTGTAGTCTAACATGTTACTCTCAAAGATGGGTAGACTGTCATTGATGGGCAAAGCAAGGTTTGAATCTTGGTCAGGTGTACTGAGGTTTTTCTACTTTCCCTATATGCAAATGCGGGTACACTTTCTATTAATATAACCTTCCTAATTCCTAAAACCATTAGCCTAATTAGTACATAAATGTATAACCCCAATGGGTAGTAAGACGCTTAAAAAACCAAACAAAAAAACTCAATTATTCCAATGATAGGTTGATGAATAATGACATCTCCCAATTTCCTAGAAAGAGCTCACAGTTAATTTGGTGTGAACAACCTACATCTCTGCATGGGTTAGCCTACACTATTAGTCTAGTGTAGTGGGTTATTGTATTATAACTTACTTTGTAGAAACTTTAAAATGTACACAAATACTCAAAATTGCTGAAAAAGTTATTCTTGAAATTCCTTTCTCTCAGGTGTTTGAACCACTTTTTCAAAAATGTATTGGTACTACGTTTCAAATGTATAAAACTAGAGAAATATGGTTTTATTACAAACATAACAAATGTATTTGTTCTTGTATTTTGTGGTGTCTGTTTTTGACACCAGATGGTTAAATATATTATTTTAGATGTGAAATTATTTGTGTTTCTTCTTATATTTAAACTAAATGTTTATAGGCTCATCTAGAGGAGAGTCTGGCTGAGAAGGATCGGAGTCTGCAGCGGAAACAAGTGTCGTTGAGGAGCTTGTCAGACGAGCTTGTGAAGGCCAATGAGATCCTCACCAAGCTGCAAGCTGAACTCACCAGTACCAATTCCAAGGTGACTATATTAAACAATAGTTTTATTGGTTTAAATAATTACTGGGCAGACTTTTTAATAAATTGCATTATGCAGAAAAATTCTAAGAATAAATCTTTTTTCGCATATACAAATTAATAATCAATGTTGATAAATATTTATTTTTTCTTGACACTTATTAGCTATTTATATATTTATGTATTTGAGCTGTAGACGGGAGAAACAAATACATATCTCATTACTAAATATTAGAGGTGGATTTAATCCACTATTTTACAAATCATCATCATTGACTGTTTCCAGCCTGTGGCCGGTTTTGTTTAGTAAAATGTCTCCATCTTGCTTACACACTTGCTGCTATCTGTTCCTCCCATCTCTTCCTTAGTCTTCCTTGCGGTCTCTTCCCTTTATACTTCATATCCATTAATCTTCTTGGAATCATCTACCCCTTCATCCTCATTACGTGTCCATACCATCTCATCCTAGCTTCCTCTACTAACTTATTTACCCCCTGTACCACAGCTCTTGCCCATACATCTTCATTTCTATTAGTATCTTCTGGTGACAGCTAGCATGCTCCTCAAAAATTTCATTCCCATGGCCTTCTGTCTTCCGAATATCCAATCTACCTACGAATCTTGAAAAAAATTATGAGTATAGTAGGAAATATAGACATGATATACTAGAAAATAAAAATAGTAACTAAATGTTAACATTCTTTCTTATATATTCAGTTAAGTGTTATCTTACTGGTCTGGGGCCTGGTTATTGATTTCATTCTATAATAATTGATTTTGAACCATCAAATAAACATTCTTAGAGCTCTCAAACAAATTACATTTGAAAAATTGAAAGAAAAAAAATTAAAGAATTTTTTCTTGAATCTTAAATAGTTGGTGGTTCCACTAATGGTGTGCGAAGCTTCGAAATGTCGAAGGTCAAATCTCCTTTGGCTTCGACTTTGACATCTACAATAACCTTCGCATATTCAAAAAATTTCTAAGGAAGTATAAAACTTTGATAATCTATCAAACGATTTAATTTTTTCTTACTAAATATTACATTTTTCAATATTTGATACTTTTAAAACTGTTACTAAACAGAATTTTAACACTGACTAGTAATTTCATTAACACAACGTAAGTATAGATCAAAAACTGGTAAATAAATGTTAATATATTATTTTCATTATTGCCAACATAATTTTGTAAAAAATAAAAATACCTATAAAGAAATAACATCAATGTTACTGGTATGAAGCAGAGAAATTCTTTTAGTTGTGCTATCATCCCAGCTCGCGTCTAATCTTTAGTCCTTAATATTTTATCTCTTTGGAATTATCTTTGACAAATTTACAATTGCATTTTGACACAGAAGTTTTTCACAGGTTCTTCGCATTTTCTTTATTATTCAAAATGGCTGATACGGAAAGTAGTAAATGAAAACGGAATTTAATTTATAATTATTATCAGATAAATGCAGATAAAAAGACATGCATATGTAAAGTTTGCAAAATAATATTATAAGCTCCACGATGTAAGTAAAAATTAAAACTTAATTGAGAAGTTACTAAGCTAATCAGTAATCTTGTGTGCATTAATTATTAATATAGTCCTTAGGTAACAAATAAGGGAATTTTCCTGGCCCTTGTTACCAACAATATCTAGAAAAATAATTAATTTAAAAATTAAAAGTAGCATTAAGTGACAACAACAAAAATCCTAGGTAGCTTTGACTTCGACTTCGACTTTTCTTCGCAAGTTTCAAGATTCCCTTCAACTTTGCTTCACATTTAAAAAATGGCCTTCGCACACCCCTAGGTTCCACCTCTATTAATTATGCTTTAGGAGGTATTTATATACAAAATAATAGTAGAGAGCACTGGTTCTCAAAGTGTGTTCCGCAAAATTCTGGACATTATTCATTATTTTATGGTTGATAGTAAAAAAGTTCCATTCAATACCATTTTTTTAATATACTAATTTACTTTCCAGGGAAGAGTTGAGTAATTAATGAGAATTTTGTAATTTCTTACAGCACAAAAGTTAAATTTGATATCTAATAGAGGACAAACACACACAAGTATTTACTGTTAAACTAAGCTAAGTCTTTGTACATAACCAAGTCTCTCGTAGTTCCGCAAACATGCACATTCAGTGTACCATGAGCAAACAAAGTTTGAGAACCACTGGTATAGAGAGTTAAAGGGAATTTCAACATAATTAGTAATACCTGTGAACTTTCATAGTTGTATATCAACACATAAAATACATTAGTATAGTCTATAAAAGTCGGGTATTCCAATAGTCAGCTTGTTAATAATGTAAATTATCACATGTATGTAATTTAGTTGAAGCTGCGAACAAGTATAGCGCTAGAACAGGAGCATTTGTTGGATACCAAGCAGAAAGAGCTCTATATGCTGCAAGTGCAGTGCAATGAGCAAACTGAGCGCATCAAGCACCTCGAAGTGCAGGAAAAGCAACTTTCTGAAGCACTGCAAGACGCCAATACAAAACTACAAGACAAAGACAAACTGCTCAAGAACAATGACAATGGTATGACAACACTTATTTTTATCTTGGTTTTTTGGATTTTTCATAAAGCCCCAACTATCCTTACTGTAAATCTTTTAATGAATATTAAAATGACTTCTGATCATTTATATGCCGAGCAACATTTTTCTCATAAAAAATGGACTATCTGTCATTAGCTTTAATGTTAAGTTGCTTTACCACTAAAACTAAAGGTGTGCATGAATTGGAATCTTAGTCCAAAATGAGATCTAGGACCCTAGAAATACTTTATTAAATGATAGAGAAATAGCTATTCGCAAGGTTAAGAGACCAAGAAGATACTGGTGGAGCCAATGGACAACTCATCAACTGTAAGAGTACATTTATACTTTAACAGTTTGGTAACATATATTATCATCATCAACAACTGTTTCCAGCCTGGGGCCAGGTTGGTTTAGTAAAATACCTCCATCTTCCTCTGTACTTCCACCATTCTTCCTCCTTTAATTGTTTCCATTCTTCTCTACATCGAACACTTTCTGTTATATTCTCCTTCCATCTCTTTCTTGGCCTCTCTTGGGGTCCTTTCTCTACATACTTAATCTCTATAATTCCTTTTGGTGTTCTTTTTCTTCTCCATCCTCATTACATGCCCATACCATCTCAGTCTTGCTTCCTCTACTATCTAATGTACTCTCTATACCCTTACTCTTTCCAAGATAACTTCATTCCTAATCTTGTTTCTCCTTGTAACAGTTAACATGCTCCTCCACTTTCCTTGTCTCTCTTATTCACTATCCATGTTTCTGCTGCATATGTGACAATGGGTACAAAGTACGCCTTGTACAATACTTCTTTACACTTCAAGGACACTTCTCTTCTCCATAATCTTACACACCTATAGAGCAACTATCCATAGCAGGTCTCTTACACACCTGTAGAGCAACTATCCATAGCAGGTCTCTTATACATCTATAGAACAACTCTCCCTGCTGTCCTCTTCTCATTACATCCTCTCTACTTCCACCTTTCTTCTCAATCACGCTTCCCAGATATTTTATGTTCTGCACTTTTCTCAGCTCTACTCCATCCATCTTTATAACTTTACCAGGCCTTGCCCTCTTCCTTGCCATTACCATCACTTCACACTTTGCCATGCTAAATTTAATTGTCTACTAGAAATATTAATTTGATCATCCTATTTTTCATTTTAGAGTATGAACATTAACTTTTTTAAGCATTAATAATAGGATTGCAATAACTTCCATAGTAAGCTCATTTTTCAGGAGAACCCATATAAGGCACATGCACAACTGTGCACGTTTATTACATTAAGGACTAATAAATGAAGCAATTCAAATTTCTGCTTGTGATTCTTACTTTTTACTATAGGGTAATAGGATAATTAAAGCTACAAAGGTTTCTTTTGGGCAAATATTTGCTCATTACAGTGTAATGAAAAAAGCCAGTGTTCTTGCAGTTTTTGTGTCAAAACATTTTTTTGACCAAAATAAATAAAATATTGCTCCAGTACAAACATAAAATTAAATTTTCTTCACATGGTGGCCTCAAAATTTACTGAATATCTTTCAAGGGTGTGGAATTTAATGATAACTTCTCTTCATTTAAAAAGTCTGTCATCTAATGCCGCCATGCTCGTGACAGATATTCAGGAACTGTTGATACCAACATGTGAAGAAAATTAAACTCTATGTTTGTACTGGAGTGATATTTTATTTATTTTGGCCAAAAAAAAAGTTTTGCCAAAAAAAAATTGGAAAAACATGGGCCTATTCTCACGTCCCCTTAAAACCTTAAAACATTCGTTTTATTATCTTTTTTGTAATTTTTAGTGTAATTTTAAATTCTTAAAGACATGAGTGTGAAACAGTTTAAATTATTTTTTCTATTGTTTAGCATTTTTTATTATATTTAAATCATGTGTTGTTATTTCTAATTTAAAAACCAAGATTTCTGTTTTTTAAACATAATTTTCAAAAGTATTTACTACCTATTTAATAAATAGAATTTCATTCTTATTTTAAGAACATTTGTTGTTTTAATATATTTTTAAAATCTCACATTTTAAATATGTGATAATTACATTTTATGTTTGTTTTAATTGTTTGTTTTAGATACACTATTTTATTTTTTAAATAAATAAATCTAATATACGCTTAACATTTTAAAATTATGACTATCCTATACTTTAGATCTGGAGCATCAAAAGAAAAGATCCAAGTTCGCAGACCCCTAGTAATGAATAGAGTATACAAATTACTATTATCATCAAATAAAATAATTAAGAACACCGAAATATTGTAAGAGGTGATTCAAAGAAATTTCACCTAGCATGCTAAAATTAAAATCAAAGTGTTTTTAAAGTTCATTGAAACCATTTTGAATATATAAACACATATGAAATAAAATGAAATTGAATATTTTTGCGAAATTGATTACTTGTCCTTTTATAGTATGTAGTTAATAGTCAATTATGTTGATTTGAATGAGAATTAACGATACACACTTTTGTTTAGTAGTAGATGACATTGTTCTTTGCCTGAAATTGCCAGAAAAAATAGTACCAACTGCACTATTATAATTTTCTTCTTAATATTTTTACAACAATACAAAGTTTTTAATAAAAAAAATTTTCCTCCCCCAAAGACCATTGGTAGAGAAGATATGTTTTCAATCTGTTTAAAATTACACTCATTATTAACTTTTTTTGAAAGTTAAATTATTCAAAAGCTTGATTTTTATATTTGAGTTTTGAATTAAATGCCATGTCTGGAATTTATTTGGATTTAATATTTTAAATACTAAGATTCTATGTATATTGCTGCCACTAGATAAGTTGGTAATGGTTGCCTCTTGAAAAAAATTGATCCTTACCGCCCATTCTCTCAACCTAGGTTTTATTCTATTGGTACTCATCAGGAGGGAGTGGGAAACACATAGCACTACTTTCTAAAAAAGGAAACCAAAAAAAAAAAAGAAGAAAAAGGAAATTCATTTGTAATGATACTGTTTTTGACCCCTCTCATATATTCAAAAGGTCATGGATGAAGTGTATTTTTCTTTAAAGAACTGTATGTAAAGTTTCCTTTTAATACTTCATCCTTGGAGAATCACGCGTTTGAGAAGTAATTTCAATACACTACGTTTTAAAACTTTTTTTTTTTCTTTAAAAGACCAACTCCGTTGTATTTGAAGATCATCTCGGGTGACCTGGTGGTCTAGGGGTAAGGTGTCAGACTTCTGTGCTGGGAGTCCGGGGTTCAATCCTCGGTCCCGGCACAGATTTATCTGATTTCCAAACCTTTCCTTCACCTCTGACAAGACGTGTATTAATCACAACTTGTGAATGTGAGGAATGCCAGGCCTCCACCGTGGTTCGGATTCCACGTTAAACTGTAGGTCCTCCATTTCATCTCACAACCACCCTACCATTACACATTAGCGTAAGTGTGTATAACCCGAACGGGTAGTAAGACGCGGTGCTAATAATAATAATAAGATCATCCCTTTACCCAATAGGAAACTAGCCTTCACAACATCAGGTTGCCAGGAGTTCTCCTATTAGTTAGTTTTAACACTGGTGACAAGGGATCCAAGAAGCAAGGGGTAGGTCATATATAAGCAGCTTGTGCCTATGAATCCACAGAGTATCATACAGTGACTCAGACGAGTAACGTAAATCTGCACAGTACACAATACTCAAATATAGAACACTATACTCAAAATACAGGAAATAGTAATATCACATAAAAAACTGTATCAGTGTCAATAGTGAAAGTATAATCAAATCAATAAATAGTGTACAACATCAAGTTTTATCTGATTTCAATCAATTATATAAAATCAGATAACATAACCAGGTGCAAGTGCACAGTAACACATGCACGTGTTGCCATCATCATAAAACCCGGTATTACCCACAATCACGAGGAAAATATATCAATAAAAAACCCGTATCGTAATGCATTGTAAAAGCCATATTGTGTTTGTTCCCTTTAAATGTTTTTATCCAACTTCTGTACCTTCTTCCAAATACATATTATAACAAAACATGAAAAGAGGTGTTCTTTAAAGAAATAAGATTATGTGCATGAAAATCATAATTTCGAATCATCCAAAAATCTTAGCACGATCAAAATTCGAATTCAAAATTGTAAAGCTTCTCAAAGGCTTTATAGTCTTAGAACCTGCTCCCATCACTCCTGTTGTTTCCAAGCTTGATCACTATTTTAACTTTTTCTATTCTAGCTAAACAATAAGATAAAGGTATCCATGATATCTTCAACTAACAAAAAGACAATGTTGGGTTTGGTTTTTCTGTTCTGCTACTGAGCGATCATTAATCCCCCAAGTTTATTCCAAATAAAACTCTAAAATCTAATTGCCTGCTGTTTTCAGTGATCAACTGGCTGAATCGTCGTTTGAATGAAAGTCAATCTCAGTTCAACCCCTCGCAGCGTGGTGGACCTATGCTCGGTATAGGTCCCGCAGCGTCCACCCCTCTAGGTGGGCTACCTCCTCCTACGGCTTCAGCAGTGGCCAAAAACATCCAGGTGAAGAAATACAAAAAAACATGAGTGTCTTTATAAAGGCAGGAATTCAAGGAACATTGCACTGCAGGAAATTGTAAATGGTCTCTATATTCCGGAATATTAAACTAACAAAGTAAAATCGGAGTTAAGGAATATCAGAAGTATAACTTTGGAAAATTTGTGCAAAACAGCTGTATTATAAAATAAATAATGAAAGGATAAAAAGGCAAAGCATACACACTTACCAGAAAACTTTATGCCTCAAAGTTCGCAAATAAAACACAACAAAATACATAATTATGAAATTTTCAGGTAAAATCAGAAGAAAGGGAGAGGGGAATTAGTGTACCCCAAAAATGTCAGTTTAAAAAGTCGGCAAATAAAATATTTTTATTGATGATAGCGGTTAAAAAAAAATCAAAATTAAGTTTAACAGTATTCATCATCATCATCATCATAATCATCGCCTGTTTCCATCCTGTAGCCGGGTCAGTTTAGTAAAATAGTTCCCTCTTCCTCTATCCTTTCACCATTATTCTTCCTTTAATTTCTTCCATTCTTCACCTCTTACTTGAACAGAGAATTTATCATGAAAAGAAAACTTAAGGGCTTAGGGTAAAAACTCTTCTTTTTTTATCTTAAAATATGTATTTAGCTTTTGCTCACAAAATGACTGTCATTTAAAACACTTATTTTGAAATATAAGTTCATACCGTTGATAAAACTAACAATCTAGTTCCAACTTTCACCAGTTATGCATAAAATATATTTTTGTATGCATACAATCTTTTTATATTAGTTACATTAACCATTATCATTCTCTTAAGCATACTTCCCATTCCAGTAGTTATTAATAAATAATTGATACTCGAGATTAATTGGTTTAAATAATTGTAGCATAAACGATTATTTTAAACAATCGGTAATCAGTTTTACTGAATCGGTACACCTCTATTAAAAACTTCGACTTGGCTTTGAAAAAAAAAAAATCAGCTTCAATTTTGCTTAAAAAAAATTAAGGCTTCAACAATTAAAGAGCTTCGTCAATAAAAATATTGAGAGCTAAAATATTCAATTTATGGTCAATTATATTACCATTTTGAGCTTTAGCATAAATTACATATTAATAGGGATGGACAGTAATGACATTTTTACTGTGGGACAGGAACAGGAACAGGATGGGAAATGAGTCAAAATATCAAGACGGGAACGAGAAATTATAAAAATTACAATATTATATTGATTTTTAAACTAATATGGTAAGACATCTAAAAGCTTTGACATCATCATCATCATCATCATCATCATCATCATCATGATGCACAGTTTCCAGGGTCTGTCTCAAGCATAAGCCTCTCCATTTACTTCTATCCTCCCACCACCTTTCTTCTTCCACACCGGCCCAATCAACACTCCATTTCGAGCATCCTCTTCACATGTCCATACCACCTCAATCTCGCCTTCTCTAACCTATCTTGCAGAGTTTTCTCCTCTCTCTGTCTCTTACCCTGTCATTCTTCACCCTGTCCATCCTTGTTACTCCTAGCCTGTATCCTGCTTTAACATAATAAATAATAAAATTAGGGCTCTGCGAGTACTGAGATTTTGAGCTCCAAGCTGAGCTTGTCACTAAAGCTCGGAATCCAGATCAAAAGTTTTGTAGGCTCGTCATTTTCTAGCTTCCTATGATGTACATATAAATACGTTCTTAAAACACAATGTTAAGTAAAGGCTATTTAATTTAGATGGAATCAGCAATTTCACTTATAAATCATTTGGTAACTTAACAAATTGTTTGAATTAATATTAAAGTTCAAATTTCAATGGAACCTAGTTTGGGGGATTGAGCGATGACAATTGATTTTCTTCAAGAGGCAGCCGTTACCTCTTTGTCCAGTGGCAGCAATGTAAAGTGTGAACTGTGTTATCTTTTTCATTGTATAAACCATATTGTGTTCCTTTTATATGTTTCCACCTTTCCTGTTCCTTCTTCCAAACATATGTTACACATTTCAGATTAATAACATAATAAAGCTCCAAAACTACTTTCGGCCGGTAAACTAATTCAACATTTTCGTCTATTTTGAATTATCCTTGATTGACTCTTTAAAATGATCCTTTTCTAAAATTATAATTTCAGTTGAATTAAAAATTCAACATTAAGAATACATATTTATTGTTTTCAAAATTAAGATATTTAAAACATGTATGAATATGTTAAACTACAAAACTAGCATCAGTTATTATTTAGTTAAAGAATTATGTTGGTTAACCTTTCTAAAATCAGTGTTGATCAACATTGCAATACATTTTTACCATATTTACTGAATTTAAATTTAAAAAAAGCCTTTACCATTTCATATTGTTTTACTCTCAGGAATGTCATTGACTCACAAAATGTGAACGGTCCCGCCTTCCCCCTCTAGGGAAAGTTCCTAAAATAGCCTAATGATTGATACTTCAAGGTTGTACCTCACGACCCTTCTGTGGGGATTTTTCCAGTAACTTATTCTGTGCTTGTGCACACATATAAGCCTATATAGGCAGCCTTATGTTCACATTTCATTTTATTTGTGAATCGTTGTGTGTATAATGCAATCTGGACAGAAAGCCAAGTACATGATTTATTCATTTGTAATAAAATATCCTGCATACAATACTGTATAGTGTAGTAATTAGATTGTTGTAGTAAACTTTAACAATATGGAACTTCATATGGATTAAACTGTGTTCAAGCACTATGGTTTAAAAAAGTTACAGTAAAGAGGTATAGGAACACATAGGGAACAAAAACAATATGGATTTTACAATGAGAAAAATAGCACAGTTGACACTTTACACTGCTGCCACTGGACCAAGCTGAATAAAATCTATCACAACCGTTCATTTCCTCAACCTGGTTTTCATTCTATCGGAAACTCATCAAGAGGGAGTGTGTGAAACACACAATGCAACTTCCTCAAAGAGGAAATCACAAAACATAAAAGTCAGAAAGAGGAAATAGGTAAAGGTAATGAATGATAGGACACTTAGGCAGGTACATGTTAAAAAAATTAATAACAAAGTATTTATATTATTTGTCAAGTCTTCTATTTGATCGAGTAGTTATTATTTTCTTGTAGATTCTTTTGTAAATACAGCGTTTAGATGTTCAAAAACAAATTGAGGTGTTTTTTTTTACCAAGCTAACACTGTCAAGAGAATCCTGAAAGAACATATTGGCATGCATTTGCAAAGCTTCAAAATTTTAAATTTGGGTTTAAATCTAGCTAAGATTTTATTTGACTGAAAATTCTGAATCTTATTGTTTCTAATATCCATTAATATTCAAAATTGCAAATCCAAATAGGTCCAAGATTGGGATTCAATAAAATCAAACTCAATGTTTGAATCTAAATTTCAAACTTTGTAAGATCTATTTTTATGTGTTTATATATTTAATTTTCTCACTGAGTGGTACCCGATTGGGTTTACATAATGTCTATGAAACTGCAATATGTCTTAACCCACATTGACACAATTGTATAGGGGAAATAAATAACTTTACTACTCTTCTAGCCAAAGGGAATGGTGCATCGTAAGTCCCATTGAAATACACACTATCATTATGTCTTAACCCTCAAATGTTTAGTTTTTGTTGGGGTTTTTTTTAAATAAAAAATACTTTTTTTGGGGAAATATGAGACTTTATCAGGAAATGTGGATGTAACCCACAAGTCTAAAAATGTTAATATCTCAATTTCACCAAATTTGTGGGGTTTTACGACATTTTGCAGTTTCATAGATAATTATTAGTTGAGTAATTCATCTTTTTATAGAAACTAACATCAATCCTTTAGTAAAATAGTCATTATTTTTTCCATAAAATTAAGTTAATTGTGGCCATATGTATATTTATATTAACTGATCAACTCAAAATATGACTTGACCATCGAAATTTGAGAATTCTTTAGCTTTAATAATCAATTCTTTTTCCAAACAATTTTATGGGTTTAATGTTTTATCTTGAAAATGTTTAAAAATTTATATAATCTAGCCTAAAGTTTGATTTGGGTGGATGATAAAAAAATTCATTATAAAACACTAAATTAGTATTTGATTCAAAATTGTATATTTTGGATTAGCAAAGGCTTATCAATAAAGAATTTTCATTTCATTTATCTCAAAAATAAACAAATAAATAAGTCATATTTATTATGTTTATTTTCAAGTTAATTATATTTTCCGTTAAATGGATTTAAAGTCGATATCTTAAACGTCATAATTAAGAACCAAAAAACAAGTAAACCTGGATTGGCTAAAACATATTAGCAAAATAGTTTTAACTCTTTAATTTTTTACAGACCTATCTTCGAAGTCGTGCAGAGCCTTTCAGCCAAGGTTCTAATTTAGCAGCCGGAACTGGACCTACATCATTCACAGCAATGACCTCCAACTCAGCGAGTGTTGGGACTAACAGCAACACTGTAACCATGGCTGCCACCCGAGCGTGAGTAGTGTCCTCTGGTTGCTTCAGTAAACAATAACTATGGCTGCTATTTGAGAGTGAGTAGTTTGACTTTAAATGTTTACTCTACTGTCAACTTTGCTGACTGCTTTTTATCACTGATTAAAATAAACTTACCGTATTGACCCAAGGCCTGAATATAGTGTGATGTTTTTCTCCTAAAAATGTCCTTATAAAAACTGTACTTGTATTATACATGCAGCCGAACATTTTTCACTGAAAAAAGGGCAGATTCCTGCAGAGATCTATTTTGTAGCAGTCTGGAACCTTACAAGCCAGCCTGCTGGAATCATTATACAAGTTTGATAATAAAATCAAGATCAAATTGAAGAGAGAGAAAAATGATTTCAACACTTTCATGTCAATTAATTATTCATTAGGTCTATAGGACAGTGTTTGTTGGTGGCAGAATTTGTAGTATGTTACTGATATTAAAAATCACCCATTGAAGATCCGCAAGTGAGTGATTGTGTTGAAAAGGGGCTTCGTTGGCATCTCAAATAAACAAGTGAATGAGAAGCAACAACAAATAAGACTAAAATTTGTCAAGATTTTACCTCAAGGTATATTTGAGACCTTTGAGTTTTCATGTAAAGGACTTTAAAAAATGTATGGTCATACTATTTACGAGATAGTATTATATTTGAATCTAACCCCTTAGTTCAGTCATTAGCATGTCTGTCTACCGAACTAAGGGTCACAGGTTCGATTCCTGGCATGGCTGGAATTTGTGAAATGTGGATTTACTCTTTCACAATGATGATTCAACGATTGGGGACTGGATGTTGTGCCTGTCCTAGTCTTAAATTATATTATGAGGCATATGAAGCTACGAAAGGCCTAGCAAGCCGGTTATGGAAAATATATGACTTGAATAAAAAAACTGACCCATGCTGGAAACAATAATGGATGTAAAAAATAAAAGTACTATATTCGGGCCAATAGGGTAATATCTTTGTATCAGAAACCTCTCTATTAGCCAATATCATCAATTACCTCTGGAACTTGTTTGGTTAACATCCTTACGTTAAATTTTCTTGGTGATAATGTTGAGATATGAGGGGCTGCCAGTTCACTCTGCACTTGTGTATTTTAACACTGAGACTAATTAGTAGTAAAATATTTTTAGCATTTGTATTAATTTTCATTTTTTAAAAGTATATATGTTTACAGGGCTTTGCTAGAAACAAAACAAGCAAAGCTTGGCATGAAAGAGAACCCAGTGAATTCTAACAGAGGATCAGAAAAGTTGACGCAAGACATCCGTAGTAAAAGTTCCGGTGTGAAGAGTGCAACACTTCCCTTTGGTACTGCTGCGAGAAGAGATCCTCTGACAGGACACCATGCCATCCCTTCCGCTTACTTCCCAAAACCTGCACCATCCTAGCTATAAAGTGAATATTATGTTTGTTGATATGTTCATGGGTTAACTTGAACCACTTGTACATTATTGACCTGGGTGTGAATAGTTGGCAGGGGTACGACTCAATGAAGAGCATTGAAAGGATTTTCAAGTAGTTCCAGAAATCAAACATTTCTATCTTGTTTATTAAAATTTAATCATTAAGAATCTATAATTTTGGTAGTTGCATAAAAAATAGCATTCAAAAATGTCTAAAGACAGAGCTTTATTGGAAAACAAATATTACTGGTATTTTGCACTAAAGAACTAAGTGTCACATTGCCAAGTGCATGAATTCCTCACTTCCAAGCATAAGTGGTGCTAGAGCACTTTGTTTCACACCTGGTGCTGGAGCAACGGATAGAAGTTCATTAGCTGGAGATTGACTAGGGGAAGATGTGATGATAGCACCCTGTGGCTATGTGAAGAACTACATTCCATCCAGGACCAAGTTGAGCGTCAGAGGCGTTACCCTAAAGTACTTGTTATCTGTGCCTGATGTTTGGTAATGTCTTATGTCTGCAACATGTTTAACAGAATACACTTCGCCTTGTACTGAGTTGGACTGTTATATTATTAGCTGTTATACAGTATTATTTATATTATATTATCAACAATTCTCCCTTTAATATCACATGGGGGCAGTGGTCGGATATTGTGCCGTATTTAAGTTATAACTAAGGTGAACACTTCCAATATTTTGACTCCTGTGTATCAAATACCGGCTCCAGACCCTTTTGATTTCAAATCAACATTGGAATGAAAATCATGGAAAGATCATTCTATGCGTTTCAGATATGCTTCAGGTATGATAAAGGAGGAAGAAGAAGATCAGGTAAATTCTTTGATTTATTTGATAGGCCCTCAGGCTGAAACAGCTATTTTTCTATAGTTCAAGCTATCATCCAGCTGATCAAGAGAAGTTTGACACAGTCCTTCAAAAGTTTTACAGCCATTTCATTTTCACCAAAATTATTATTTTCGAACGAGCACGGTTCCATACTAGATTCCAACAAGAGGGCGAGTCAGTAAGCGATTATGTTACAGATCTTCATACTTTTGCTCAAGATTGCAACTTTTCCGTCACTTTTTATGATTAAGCCATTAGAGATAGTTGTAGTTGGTATTATAGATAAAAATCTCTCGTTTGAACTATAATTAGATGCCAAATTAACTCTGGAAATAGCTGTTAATTCTGCTATACAATCTGAGCAAGAGAAAAAACAGCAAGAAACTTTAACAGGAGCTAGTCAAGTTGCAGCTGACAAGGTTAATGCTACAAATAAATCTAAAAAAAGAGAGGAAATTTTGGTTATTGTAGGAACGAAGATATAAGTCAAACTAGAAAATCATGTTTTTAGTGTGGGAGTAATACTGAACACCCTAGAACCAAATGTCCTGCTAGGAGTGCTGTCTGTCATCAATGTAAATATAAAGGGCATTATGCAAAATGTTGTAGCTTTAGATCGGTTGATGCTGTTGACACGAAGGACAAGTTAGATGAAGATGACAAATTTGTTGGCCTTGCCTCTACAGAAACTAATTATTTGCCTGATAAATGGTTGGTAAACGCCAAATTCTGTCGGAAAGACCTCTTTGCTAAAAATAATACGGGCACAGATGTGAATATTATTGGAAAAAGTACATACGAGGAGTCTTTTCAATATATTAAGCTTTTGCCATCAAATAAAATCCTAATGGGTCCAGGGGATGCTCAGCTCAAAACTTTTGGCAGGATTCAAGGGAAACTCCAATATAAAAACAAAAAGATTTTTGGGACGTTCTACATAGGAAAGTAGACCTTATAAAGAGGATTTCTGGGGTAGGAAAAGCTAATTTTGTTCCAAAAACTGTGTTCTCCAAGATTTTTACAGGATTAGGAAAAATTCAAAACCATACCACATAAAACTTAGAGAAGGGGCTGTACCACATGCTTTTAGTGTTCCCCCACCTGTTCCTTTACCTTTAAAGAAGGTTTTTGAAAAAGGATAGGATAGTTTATGATAAAGTCATATAAAAAGTCAACGAGCCATCAGATTGGTGTGCTCCCATGGTTATAGTTCCAAAAGCCAATGGATCCCCAAGGCTGTGTGTTAATCTGACTAAATTAAATCAACATGTAGAAAGAGAACTTTTCCCTATGCCAGCAGTTGATTATTCCCTAGGTCAACTAGAAGGGGCTAAGATATTCTCAAAACTAGATGCCAACTCAGATACTGGCAGGTTCCGCTCACAGACTCTACCAGAGCTTTAACCACATTCATCACACTGTATGAAAGGTATCGGTTTCTTCACTTACCTTTTGGGATATCCCCTGCCCCGGAGGTTTTCCCGAAGAAGGTCAGTGCGCATTTAGAAGGATTAGAGGGAGTTGTCTGCCATTTTTTACGATATTATAGTATATGGGTCAATTATTGAGGAACATGAATCACAGCCTTATAAGGTCCTTTCTAAGCTGCAAGAAGCAGGTTGGACTCTAAATGAGGAAAAGTGTTTGTTTCGGCAAACTTCAATAAACTTTATTGGCCATATCGTATCTGCGAAGGGTGTTTCTCCGTACCCAAAAAAAGTTGATTCTATTCTCAAACTGAAACCTCCCACTAACGTAACTGAGCTAAAATGGTGTTTGGGTCTTGTAATATTTCTGGCCAAGTTCATCCCAAATCTGTCTACCTAATCACAACCCCTTAATGAGCTTCTCCACTCAAAGTTCGACTGGTTATGTGATTGTCCACTCCACAGGGTCAAGTATTTGAAAACATAATGTTAGCCATAGCAAAGCCACTTAGTCTTTCTTTAGATAAGTGCAATAATGACACTATTTTGTCAGCTGACGCATCATCCTGTGGTCTTGTTGCAGTTTTAATACAACGCCAAGATGATGGATCTCTAAGACCTGTTAGTTATGCTTCTCGAACTCTCAGTGAATCTGAGAGAAAGTGAGCACGAATTGAGAAGGAGGGACTGGCTCTCGCTTGGGCATGTGAACGCTTTTCTAATTGTACTACAGGCATTCATATAACAATAAAGACTGATTATAAACCTTTAGTTCCTATTTTCACCACTAAAGATCTAGATTATATAACCCCAAGGCTACAAAGAATCAGACTTCGATTGATGAGGTATTGGTTTGAGATTGTCCCTGTAGTTGGTAAAAATCTACTAGTTTCTGATGCTCTTTCCCGCAATCCGCAGCCAATACTTGCTGGGGAAGATGAACTAGCTGAAGAAGTGATGGCCTATGTCCAAGAGGTTTTCTGTGGTCTTCTTGCGTCTTATGCTAATTTGTCAGAAATTGTTCAGAATCTACACAAGGATGAGGCTAGTATCCACCTCCTGTAGTTCTGCCAAGACGGAAGGCCTCTAAAGCCACAAATACCAAACATGTGCTTACCATATTGGCAACATCAAAACGAAATATCTCTACAAAATGGCCTGCTACTAAAAGGTAACTAATAGACTAATAATTCCTAATTGCATGTGGAAGGAAATAATAAATAAACTACATGAAGGTCATCAGGGGATTACCAAATGTAGAGCACTTGCTAAACAAAGCGTTTTGTGGCCAAGATTGTCCACACAACTGCGAGATTCTGTTTAGAATTGTGGCAAATGTGGCAAATTTAGGATAAATCGATCAAAACCTTTAATGCCTACTCTGTTTCCTGAGCAGCCTTGGCAAACAATTGGCATGGATCTTTTGAAGTTGAAAGGTAACTGGTATCTCCTTGTTGCTGACTACTACTCCAGATATCCAGAAATGGCTTTGCTGGAGCGCCTTACCACCAGTTGTGTCATTAATCATCTTAAATCTATTCTAGCCAGGTATGGAGTACCTGAAATTATTAGAGCTGATTGTGGCTCATAATGGATCCATAACAATATAATTAATTAAAAAAATTTCTAATTTGCCAAAGATTATAATTTCAAGCTTGTTACATCCAGCCCAAAGTACTCTCAAAGCAATGGCTTTATAGAGTCTGAAGTAAAGAATTTAAAAAATCATATTGGAAAGAGCGAGTACCCATACAGAGTGGATCTTTTGAAGTTGAAAGGTAACTGGTATCTCCTTGTTGCTGACTACTACTCCAGATATCCAGAAATGGCTTTGCTGGAGCGCCTTACCACCAGTTGTGTCATTAATCATCTTAAATCTATTCTAGCCAGGTATGGAGTACCTGAAATTATTAGAGCTGATTGTGGCTCATAATGGATCCATAACAATATAATTAATTAAAAAAATTTCTAATTTGCCAAAGATTATAATTTCAAGCTTGTTACATCCAGCCCAAAGTACTCTCAAAGCAATGGCTTTATAGAGTCTGAAGTAAAGAATTTAAAAAATCATATTGGAAAGAGCGAGTACCCATACAGAGCCTTACTTATGTTGTGCTCCACATCTCTAGAATATGGCTTTAGCCCTGCTGAGCTCTTGATGGGGAGAAAACTTAGGGGATTTATACCAACATTGCCGAGTAACCTCGTTCCCTCACCGGTTAATTTGGACCAGCTGTTCCAAAGAGAAGAACACAGACTGTCGAAACAACAAGAAAACTATGATCATCACCATGGTTTTAGGCCTCTCACAAATTTGAACCCTGGAACAAAAGTCTACATCACCTACCAGAACCAGGAAGGTACTATAGTGAAGAAACATGTTACACCGCGATCGTATATAATCCAAACAGAGGACGGACAATTTAGAAGGAATCGTAAGTCTCCCCAGCCTATTAGTGAAAATCGTCCTCGGGTCCAGCAAGAGTCAGATGAATTGGCAAATAGCAGCTCATCATCTCCAAGAAGCAAGTCAATTATACCAGTTCATCCAACGCCTTCAGAGGTGACAACTGAAGTACCTCAACTTGATGGTTCTTCTCCCAACTCATCCACTCCCAGTCGAAGAAGTCAACGGTCCAGGAAACCCGTAGACCGTCTCGATCTTTAGAGGGGAGATGTGATGATAGCGCCCTGCAGCTATGTTAGGAACTACGCTCTCTATCCAGGACCAAGTTGAGTGTCAGAGGCGTTACCCTAAATTCTTGTTATCTATGCCTGATGTATTGTAGTGTCTTATGTCTGCAACATGTTTAACAGAATATACTTTGCCTTGTACTGAGTTAAAGACTGTTATATTATTAGCTGCTATACAGTATTATTGATGTTATATTATCAACAATTCTCGCTATAATATCACAGAAGAAGACCAGCACTTTCGGATTGACTGAGGGGGAAGTTGGAGAAACATGCAGGACAAGGTCAATATTTGTATATTCAGTCAGAAGACAAGTTCTGGTAGACCAACAAAGGGAAAAGGCAAGTGATTCGATATTATCAGAGGTGGAAGACAAGTACCTGTTAGCAATGAGAGGTACTTGAGCTTAGAGACTATTAGAGGGGAAAGGCAACTAGGTCAAAAATTAATAATTTAGTTTTATATAGGGATGTAAAACTTGATTCCTTGATACCCCGATTCTTACTGGTTTCGAAAGAGTCAAGCTTAGTAAAACTATTTTTGACTAGGGTTGGCATTTTTAAAACAAACCGTTTTAAACAACATATAAAAAATTGTTTTAAACAATACCTATTGATTAAAACAAGTTTCAAATGAAATGTTTTAAACATGTTTTTTTAAATATATTTTAAAATAAGATGTATCTTTATTTTTTATTTTACCCTAATTGCTTACAATATAGAAGTAATATTTGCCTTCTATTCAAGTTTTTTTTTTACCATACCACTAAGTCATTACACCACCAAATGCCACTTCATTAAATGTTTTGTTTATTGAGTGCATAAAAACCCAGACAAGTTTGGCAGCCTTTTCTTTCCCTAACTTGTTCCTAACTTTACTATGCACAAACTCGAAGGTGGAGAAAAGTTGTTAGATCCCTGCTGATGAAGCCACTGCACTATGTAGAGGCTCAATCCCAGCTGATGAAGCCACTGCACTATGTAGCTGGTGCTCAAAGTTCATGATGAGTTCTCTTCTCCATTGCCACCCACCATACTAGAGGTTCAATTTCCCTCAGTGTTGCAGGACCAAACAAGTATTCTTTGAAAGGTGAACATTTTGCCCTGTACTTAATTAGATCAGGCATTGCGTCCATACTCCAAAGAAGAATGATGTTGCTCCTCATTTAATCTCTTCTTGAGAGCCATGAGGCTGGTCAGGAGATGAGCATCAGTTATAGCAGAGTTAAACCGTTTCATGAAGTAGTTTGTCATTGGAGTTATTCTCATTTTTGAAAAAATCGTGTAGGTCAGGCCATACCTCAACCATTTCTCCAATGATGCAGTATTCACGCTGCATCTTATCTACAGAGACTGAGACAGTTCTTTGAGATAGTCTTGTGCATTCTGTTTCAAAGTGACATTGCTCACTTTTGCACTTACACTTGCTTCAATAGCACTTTGAT
>CABFWB010001899.1:97399-133549 GCA_902151455.1 Timema bartmani | reverse complement strand
AGTTGTGTGTCATAAACATCCCCTTAAATTCTCTGTCCATCTATATCCAATGTCCATTTACTGTGTTTGTTCTATATTTTATTCATTCCTTTTACATGTCCCTATCTAAATATTCCGTTATTTTTACCATTTTTCTTTTTCTCCCTTTTGTGTTTTTTGATTTCCTCTTTTAGACAATTGCGTTACATGTGTCACACTATTTCCTGATGAGTTTTGATAGAATAATATCTAGGTTGGGAGATTAGAAAGTATTGATCGAGTTTCTTCAAATGGCAGTGTTCTAAAGTGTGAACTGTTTTCTTCCTTTCATTGTAAAAGCCATATTTTGCTCATCTGCTTGTATATGTTTCTATCCACCTTTACTGTACCTTATTATGCCTTTAATAATTATAATGATAAAAATAATATATTAAGGTAATTATTATTAATATTAATTATATTATCATCATAATTATCATAATCATCATCATCAATTAAGAAAGTTAATACAATTTTTAAAACATGCGTTTTCTTCATCGTAAAAACAATAAAGATATTTTGATGTCAAAGTTATTTTTTGGATCAATATTTTTAATATCCTTATATTTGTTTTTGTAAAACAATACATTTTGATGAAAAATGTATGTTTGGATTGTAAGGAATTAAAAATATGTGTTTGTTTGACACAGGTTCGTGTCAACTCTGCACTCAAGACTTACGAGAGAGAAACTAGGAAGTTGTATACAAATAAAAACAGGATATAATTGTAATGAATGATTACAAGCTAGGCTAGAAGAATACCCTTATGAGGCAGTAGTAAGCTCAGACAGGTGATAACAGTGTAGTGCAAGCTGGGTTTCATTTTATTGTTATTTTGTTTCTATTATTCTTTCTTAATGTTTCTTTAATACATGTATATAGTAAGGAAGTTACTATAACTAGTAACCGCAAGTGTGTTAAAACCATTTAAACTACTCACAGCAATGTCCTTGCTCCAGACGACAGAGTGGCTCATGGAGTCCCAGAGGTGCACCAGCCGATCATGACCAGCGGTGAGAAATTGTGGAAGAGACGGATGAACCGCCAACCCCCACAGCTCATCCGTGTGTCCCAGTACAGTGGGGCTAAGCCCCACCTCCAGGCTGCCAATCAGGATACAGTTCTTCGTGGTGCCTACCAAAAGCTGTGACCCCCGACCCTCCGACACGACACGTACAGACCCAAGGTGCTCTGGAACCTACAACAAGTAGAGCCTGATTGCATCACGATCAATATTATTAGCAGTGATATTATGAATATTGATGAATGAATATTTATTTTAATTGTGTGTAAATTATACTGTCAGAAATTTTGGCAGATTAATCTAATCAAATAAAAAAAAGAGGTGAGGAAGGGTTTTTAATTAATTGCAACAAATTTCCCTTGGGAAGAATTGAAAATAAACTTGTTCCGACTGAACGCTGGCCTTTGATAACAGAATTGGGTATACAATTTGTGGAGTCAACCCCATCAGCTAAACTTATAGTAATTTGAGAAAAGTCAAAGTAAATACTCCAAAAGAATAAATGCTTCTCTTTCTCTTTATTATAAAACACCTTATTAACATTAGTTAACTAACTAAACTAGTTAAACTAACATTAGTTTGAGATGCAGCCATTAGGTACTAACTGTAACAGGAATAATCTAAATACGAGTTGAACACATTTATGAATTCAAAAAATAATTTTACTTATAAATTCGAAAATCAAGGGATTCAAGTGAGTCACTTTTCTCACTTTAAGTCACTTTTTATGACAAATTAAAGCTTGTGTTTTTGTGTTTCAAATATTTTTTCTAAGGAAGACTATCTTAATTTAGTAACTTTAGCTATAGATTAGTTGATCAAATTACAAAGCTACAAATAAGGCGCATATAAAAGACATCAAAAGATATCAAAGCTACTTGGAAGAAATTAAATTATAAAAATAGCCTGGGAAATTAATGCATTAAAAATTTAAAAGGAGATTTTTTAAAGAAAATTACAGAAGAGAGAAAAAAAATTCGTGACACAGGATGAGCTAAAACAGAAGTGAAAAAATGTTGGCTGCAGAAAAATGCAGAAGTACAAATAAATTGTTTACAGAAGCAAATGAAAGATAAGGGTTTGCAAAAGAAGAATTTCCAGGAAAGTGTTTGCAGGTAGGCCTGCAAAAAGAGAGATAAATGTATATATATGAAACAAACCTTCGAAAAGAAAATTTAAAAACGCAAAATGTATTTAATAATCTCAATCTTTGATTTACTTACTTATTCTATTGCATTATAAAAACCTAAAATATATAACAGTTTTATTTTTTAAATATTTTTTAAACATTAAGTTGAACATTGATCTTAACTGACCTATTTGATAGAGACCTAATTTTTAATTTCCTTTTTTTCCTTTTTTTCTTCTTCTTTCAAATATGTGTACACATTCTTGTCAATTTTAGTCACTTTTAAGGTACTTATTTACTTTTTCTGGGTCACTTTTCTCAATTATTTGAAGACACCTTGGTACTTAAATCTCTACAAAATCTAATCTTCGCTAACACAGTAAACATGAAATTTACTTTTCTATTTTAATTCAAAAGTTTCTGTAGAAAATTGAAACAGCAACTAAATGTTAACATTCTTTATAAATTCATTTATTATAACATTTACTTCACATCCATTACTGTTTCCAGCCTGTGGTAGTTTTTTATTCAAGTCATATTTTCCCACTACAGCTTGCTAGGCCTGTCATAATCATTACAACATTCATACATTTAATTAGGTGGTAAATTAATGATCTGAGGTCTTGTTATATTTGCCCCGTAATTATAAGAGTCGAAAACACCAATAAGAAATATAAAATGCCTAAAACCAATTCCAATTTAGTTTTATGACTTTTTTAAATATTTTTAAATATTATATTTGATATTTTCTCGAATCTTCAATATTCTACGGGATTCGAGAAACACAGAATAATCCATTATAGCTATAACTGTTTACATTTAGTATTTTAGTTTATATTTATTACAAATTCAGCTTAATTTTTTCAATTTGTTCTCAAAATTATAGGCAAGAGTGGATTACCTGAGTTTCAAGACCTGTATCATTGAACTGTGCATCATATTGTTTGAGGCGGCCATCTTTTCCTCCTCCTGTAATAATCTGGCCCTCTTTCATCACACACACAGAGAACACGGAGCCTTCGTGAACATTTTTAATTAACTTGGAGATTGTGTTGGTTCCTAAAATGTAAAAAGTTAACTTTGTATTTTAAGGATGGGAAACTTGATAGCGTAAACATCAAATATACACTTCCTAAACAAAGAGGTTATATTAGCATACAACTTACAAATATGATCTAATCTAGGAAAATTTACCAGTCCTGACACCAAGATATTTACTAATTGGATAGAAGGACCAAAACCAATATACAAATAGTAAATATTTTCATCTGCACCTCCTGGAATCAAACAAGGATCTACAAGACTTGTCGAGCATTCAAACCACATAGCCATGAAAATGGGCAGATCTAAAATAATTGAACATGAACTTTCAATGTGGTCAAATGATATTTAGTATTGGTTGTGTAGCTTAAATGTTGACTTACCATAACTGAAGATACTAGCCTTCTCATTCTATTATATTATATTATGTTTGGAAGAAGATACAGGAAAGGTGGATAGAAACCTATAAACAAAACAAACACAATATGGCTTTTACAATGAAAAGAACACAGTTCACACTTTACATAACAGCAATGAGAAGTGTAAACTGTTTTTTTATATTTATTGTAAAAGCAATATTGTGTTCGTTCCTTTTATATGTTTCTATCCACCTTTCTGTACCTTCTTCCAAATATAATACAATCCCCTCATAGAACGAATAAGTTTCCTTTATAGAGACATTCTATTATATTGTACAACATTTTAATAGTCCAATCAGTGGTTTCTGTTACATACAAGCGCATCCACACAGGAACACCCATGTTTTGATTTAAACAAGGTAATCTTATGATTTGAAATAGGTAACTAACATTTAAATACATGCAATAGTTTAGTACCCTAAAAAGTAAAGTTCTTCTATGGCGATAATGGTGTAGTGTTGGACAAATGACTCGTTATCAGGTTTCCGAGAAATATTCCATTGTTTGTAAATTACACTTAGTCTTATGACTAACGGATAAATATTGCTATCGGGAGGTTAAAGTTAGCGACCAGATAAAGGTTATCAGCCACTTTAATATTTTACATGTATTATGAATTGAATTTATCCACCGGATAGCTATCTGTAGGATAAATATATTTTTATGCAGAAAACGCAAGGTCGGTACTGGTTTTACTGGTGCGCGCATGCGTGTAAAACCTTCTGCTACCGCTATAGCCTAGCGAGTGGTGACAACACTCAATATTTGTTAAATAATGGTGGCCAAACGAGTGCAAGGAAACAGATGGAGTCACGTGGGCGCAGAAGTTAAGTTGTCTTGAAAGTACTAATTTCGGTGTCTACCAAAATGTGGGAAATAGTTGGGTAGAACATTTACAAAATTTAATTAATTGTACTCACATTTAAATAATTTGTTTTTATATAGCTATAACTCTACAAAAAGCATGTCAGTTTTTGTAAAAGTGTGGCTTAAATGTTCTAACTTTATAAAAAGTTCAAACCTGGGCCTGTGCTTACTAAACACGCGAACCAAAATTTTAACCTTAAAACAGATTTTGGTATGTGAAAACTCATGAAAAACAACGCGTCACTATGGCAATGCCAATTTTAACTTTTAAATAAAAGTTATCAGGTACTTAAAACTCTCGATAAAAATGTGATAGATAAATGCTATCTGGTGGTCATAAGACACACTATAAACTTATCGACCAGATAAAAATATTTAACAGCCAGATGAATATTTATCCAGGAGTTATAAGATCGGCCCTTAAGAGTTCCAACGAGCAAGATTATGTAGTTACAATGGGAGAGTTAACATTAGGAAAGTGCACGCATACCGTACTTTAGTACTCGGAGTCCTAATCCCATGAAAGTGTTACCAACACATTCCTACCTTGTCACAACACTCAGGCTGGTACAAACAGTTGTAAAAGTTTGTAACGCTGTGGCTGCTGGCCATCGGTCTTAACATTACCATGAAGTTTGTGTGAATCAATTGATGAAGGCAACTGGTCTGTTTAAATTTGATAATTCTTTAGGGATATTTTATTTTATAATAATATAAAAATATTTTGCTTGAACATTGTGTGTCTTTAAAAAAATGCAGGTATTTATTATATATAATTTAATATTAGCAAGTAAAAATAGGTGAAACATGGTAGTTTTATTTTTAATATTTCTATATAAAAATTAATTTAGCACAATATTTTAAAATGGTGCTTGATTAATTAAACAAAATAATTTTAAAATTAAAAGCATAGGACTTGTAATCCAACAAATTTAACATAATTATAAAAGTACCTGAAACAAACAAAAAAATGTATGTGCACATGTGTGTTTAAGTGCATACATAATTTAAAATAACAGTTTATAAGCCTTTGTGGTCTATTAGTCAAGAGTTCCTGGCTACAGATCCAGAAGTCCCAGCTTCAATCCTCAGCACTTACAAAATTTATCTGTGAAGCAGTGGGTCTGGAACGGGGTCAGACTCAGTCTAGTGAGGACAAATGAGGAGATACTTCAATAAAGTAGCAGCTCCAGTCTAGAAAAATGAGATTAGCGTCTGGAGGGTTCAATGTCCTGACTACATGGCACGCTTTATCCACAAATGTTGGCACTACCATTGTTAATGGCGGTGGCCGCTCGATTGGTATAGCTCGCGTGTGGTCTCACACCATGAAGTTTTATTTATTAATTACCATACATTATGTATGGTTATAATCTTTACCTAATAAAACTATTCGGGTATATTATAATATTTTCTCCATTGCAATTTGGTAAACAACTATTGTGAATTACATGAACCACCATTGAGTCCATTAAATTACTCTTGTAGCAGAGTAAAGGAAAAACCAATTACACAAATAAATTTAATAAAGGTTGTTCCTATGGAAAGCAGTACATACATTTAAGGATTAGGACTTTTTATAAATAAATAAAGAACACCAAATGTAAAAAATGAGAGGATAATAAGGACCTCAAAACCTAACAAGAAATTTTAGGTCCAAAAGTTCTCATTTAGAACATAGTGTAGTAATTTTTGGGGAACATTAGAACTTTTTTTGCCTGCTTTCCATATTTATTGAAATTATCCATGAAAGTAAAAATAAAAATGTTAGGATCACTAAAGAAAGAATATAGCACAAGCTCTTCTAGCTTGGAACAATTTTCCCTCGACTCAATAATAAGCAGTTAAAGAAAATAATATTGTGTAGAAAGTTTATAATACACAAAGAGAAAAGAAGGAAATAAAAGCAAACCTACCTCTGCCCCAAATGATGACGTTGCCATTCGAGTCCCCAGAGATGACATCACCGGTCTCGGTGAAAGCGAGACAGGTGACATACTTGGGCTTGTCTCTGCTCTCAAACACACCCATGCGCTTGTACAAGGTGCCCCCTGCATCCAGGGTCCAGAAACTGATGTGGGACTTGCCGCAAGTCACAACACAGGTACGGTCCAGTGGGTGGAACTCTGCTGCCACCACTGTGTCTGATGAACACTGCGGGAACAAGGCGTTACCATAAGGCTTTTGGTATTCAGGTTTAGTATAATAAGTTACTATTTCTTCTATCTTTCCACCATTCTTCTCCTCTCACTTAAACACTTTCTGTTATCTACTCCTCCCATCTCTTTCTTGGCCTCCCCTGCGGTCTTTTCCCCCACATACTTCATTTCCAACAGTTTCTTTGGAATCTTCTCCTTTTCCACCCTCATTGCATGACCCTGACATCTCAGCTTTGCTCCCAGGACTATTTCATATACTCCCTGTACTCCTACTCTTTCCCAGATACCTTCATTCCTAATCTTGTTTCTACTCGTGATAGCTAACATGCTCCCCACAAACACAATTCCCATGGCCTCTACGTTTCTAGTCTCTCTTACATTCACTATCCATGTTTCTGTTGCATATGTGACAATGAGTACAAAGTAAGTCCTACATAACATTTCCTTACACTTCAAGGGTATCATTTGAGGATGAAAACCAAATGGGTTCAATATGTTTCAAGGATGAATGCCCATTATTATCTCAAATTTANTTTCAAGGATGAATGCCCATTATTATCTCAAATTTAAAAAAAAAAATATCAACCCGGAGAAAAATAAAACTTTGCAGATAACTAAAACAACTTTTAGATAAACTGAAAGTCAAAACAGACCATCATCATTAGGCTATCAAGCTTGTGATTGGTTTGCTGCAGTTCTCCACTTTTAAGGTGCATAATCATTAAAGATCATGTATTAACTTATTATCAAGTTACGCAGTAAAAAAAATTGTGTGTGTTTTCTACATCTATATCTATAAAATCACACACCATTTCACTGTATAGCCTACTTGATAGATAGGAAATTATGATAGGCCTACATTTAAAAGTACATGTATATGCCTCATTCATTTCTGAAGTTTTAAGTCTATAACAGATGATAGGTGGCTATAACATTATTTTTAACTAAATTACTATAAATATTTGAGAACATGTAACTTGTAATGTTCAATGACATGGTATTATGCTTTCATCAAATTTGTAACTATTTGAAACAGTTAAGGTTGAGGAAAGTTTTGCTACTTACATTCAATAAAAATTATTCTGAAAGTAAAACAAATTTTTTGTTTGAATAGAAAATATCAGTTTAATTTACTTAATTTAAAATAGGCACCATATTTACTTTGAATATCAGTTTAAACATAGGAATTTAAGTAATTTAATCAGTTTATGGTTTTGTTATTATAAAAATAAGATACCATGGGAAAATATTAATGTAAATAATTATTATGATTGTGTGTTTAAGTACGTTTAAGTGTGCAAACCATGCTTTCTTGGTTTAAATTTTTTATTCACTCAACTTTTCACTTATTTAGTTTATCTTGCCTTGTTTTTATCAATTTCTACTACTGTACAATCATTTAGCCATTAGCCAATAGCATTTTTGATATGCACTAAGTCAGAGGCCACAGGGGCCAGGCCCCACCAATATTTTTCAANTAACACGATTTTTTTTTTTTGTCTTTTTATTCTATGAAATATTTTGGAAAAAAACATGAAAAAAGTGGAACACCATTCTCTACATACAGTGAATTATTGGATTCGTTATACAGCATTCCAGTCAAAATTATTTATTCCTCACTCCTAATGTCACATGAGGACTGTACCAGCGCTCTAGTGACTGAATATAGAAGCTAGGCAGAGCCAGCTCTGACATGCCCTCTCAGAGGGGCCACACCCTGTGTGAGCTGTTTCTCAAGGTCAATCTCCTTATCATTCCGGTGCCAGCTTTACACTAGTGAATAGGGCCAGCATGAGTGGGCTCCCTATACAATAAAAGTGGTCTATAGTTTGTTTTTGCGTTTATGTGTCTGTGTTTTAGTATGTGATAAGACCCATGAAGTAAGATGACGCTTTAAGTTGATTCATTAAAAAGAATAAAATTAATTTTTTACTAAAAACTTCGTCTTATTCATTAAAACGGCAAGAAAAACTGGAAATTAAACGGTTAGGCTCACATCAGCCTTATAACTTTACATTTATGCAGGTGCATGGAAAAAAACCACTTATTCTAACACTTTGTTTGGTAAACAATTGTGGTTAACTGTGAGTGAAAAAAAACAAGAGCTTATTTTGTTTTTATAGTTTATTATTTGGTGGTGAGGGGTTGTGGACAGTGGTAGGCTGTAAGAATCTTAAATATTTAAGTAAAATAATTAAAAACATGAGGAATACGTAATTCATTTGGAAAATGCATTAGGTTTAAAACATTCAGAACAGTAAATATTGCATCAGAGATATATTCCGTGGTCAGAATTTCAGTTCAAAAACACAAATAACACATGTAAAAAAATAGGAATATACTAGGCAGATCATGAGATTGCTTAAAATACTGTGGTACTCATGAACTGTCATTAAGAGACAGATGCGCCCAACTTTTGTACAAGTAATGTCATCCATCACTTGGTAAGTTTAATTCAAAACCTGTATTCTTTTATTCTTTCCGTTTGTAGATTTGTTTAGTGACTTTGTAATTCTAGTGATTTTTAAAAATTAGGAAAACTTAAATGAATTTAATTTAATATGTTAACATGTGGTGAGAAAAAAATCATTACTAGTAATATTGACCTGGCCCCACTATAAATAAAGATCACGCTCCACCACTGCACTAGTTATTTTGGATGGTGCAGTAAAGAAGTTGTGTTATGGGGCTCCTCATTGTCAAACATACCTTGGTCTCTGTAATCTTTTGTCCTCTTTCTCCCTTCTGCCAGTCCCAGACGGAAATGTTGTGGTCAGGCGCTTCATCCACTGCGCACAGTAGCGAGCCTCCATCCTGTGGCAACAACACAACATAGCTATGGATACTAAACTTGGTTTAAATATATATTTAGTTTGGTACATTCCCTTTTACTTTGTCACAAAATAAAAGTTTATTCAAGCATTTAATGTCTGTACAAGCTATTTGGGGATTATCTTAGATTACATAATAGGTTTATTATATTACCATTTTAAAGAGCGGAAAATTTACCATTTGATGAAAGTAAAAGAAACAAATTTGAAATGGATAAATTTTTGGTCCTTGTTGGGAATCAAATCTATGACTTTAAGATTAGGTTTTTAGTCTTTTTTTTTTAATGTTTGAAGTATTTGACATGCACTTTAAGAATCGATCTATGGTATTATGTCAGCACACAGCTTAAAAAACTGGCTTAAATCAAGAACAGAGACAACATCCATACCCCGGATGTTAATTCATAACTTTGAAAAAATAAACCCACAGTTCACAAATGATAAATTTTTCAGCCAACTGAGTCTATGATAGGATTTAACACTTACCAAAAGGTAATATAGTCCTCAAAAAATTGTTATGAATGTAAATACAATGTTTACCTAGTTTGACTAAAGTAATTGTACCTAACACAATACAATTTTTTGTAGTCAATATTGATAGCATTTAAATTATTAGTTTTGTTTCAAAGGCAATCATATATTTCAAAAGTGACAGCTGCAGATCACATGAATACTTGAAAGTAGATCTAGTAACTTTTATAGCTGTCAGATAAGGCCCCTCATATGAAAATTGGATTCTGCTTAAACAACTATTACTATTTTAATCAATTAATATTAATTTATTTTTATTTTCAATATGTTAATTTTTAATTAACTTCAACGCCATACCAACGGTGTGTATTTTAGGAGTTCAAACCTCCCCTTAAAGAACTTATTATTAATAGTATATTTTTGTATTATTTCTCAATGATTAGGCTAGTACTTCAACTTACACCTTAAATTAGATCTTTTTTTTATAAATATCACTCAATATTAAAAAATTCTTGCCTTATTCTACTGGCGGACTTCATGAGTCAAAGTAGATGCTTTATAGTAAATATAAATCTTGAAATATTTAAGATAAGGGACTAGGATGTGCAGAGTTCGACCATTGAAAATTAAGTCCTAGCTATTAGTACTAACATCTCACCTATTTCTGCCAAAAACACTTTATTCATAGTGCTATTTAGTATGTTTAAATGAAAATCACAACAACTTACGGCTTTAGAGAAGGAGAGACAACAAATGGACCGCTCAAACTCGCCGATGCCGATAACACTGAGCGTGTGGAGACTGACAGAGTTCCACACACGGATATGCGGCTGTAAAAAGACATAAAAACATCAGTTGCAACAAATGGTTTTATTTACAAGTTTGCACAAATTGGATATGTGAATGTTTGACAATGTAATATCCATTACAGATACACAATGCAGCTACTCCTTAGTCGTTACGCTACTACGACAAACTAATGTTACGGTGTATTTTGTATATAACAACACATTTCAATGTTTTTAAAAATATTTAACATCACTTGAATAACATAAACTATCTACTAATAAATACCTACTAGCTCAATATATTAGCTTATTATATATATATATATATATATATATATATATATAAAATTTTATATTTTATATTCATAATGATCATCATCAAATGTGTTTCTAGTTTGTGACTGGGTCAGTTTAGTAAAATGCCTCCATCTTCCTCTATCCTTCCACCATTCTTCCTCCTTTAATTTATTCCATTCTTATCCTCCAATCTCTTTATTGGCCTTACTTGTGGTGTTTTTCCTAAATAATTCATCTGCATAATTCTCTTTGGTATCCTCTCCTTTTCCATTCTCACTACCATCTCAGCCTTGCTTCCTCTACCATTTCATTTACTCCCTGTACCCCCAATATTTCCCAATGTATTTTATACTATCATTTGAAATTGTGAAAAAAAATCATTTATTAGTTAAAACAAAACCAAAATTTCAATTCAGCTTTTATTTTAAATTTTCATCGTTTAAGTATATCAACAACTTATTGTAAGTGAAAAAAAAAATTCAGATAGAATTTATAATATGAAAAAATTCGTCAACATTATGTTTTTTAATATGGTAGCACTGAATCAATATCAAATATGTAATAAATGACATTTGTAAAAATTAGGATAAATGTGAAAAATTATGCTCATTTTCTTAGAAATAGGAATAAAAAATAATGTAGTACTCTATTTTTGAAATACAGAGTTGATGTATTACGCATTAAATACAGAGTTAAGTAGTGTAGAATGCTCAGAATGTTAAAACTAACTTACACAACAAAAGCGTTCTTTTGGAGCATGTAAAGAAACGAACCAATAAATACAATGACCCAACAGATCCTCACCTAAATCATGATTTTGTTTATAATTTCCTCACCACCCCTTCACTAAATCAGATCTGCTGCTTTCGGGGGCATTCCGTATTATGTAGACCCCAATAAAATGTGCTGTGCACGCATGTAAAATACAGCCTGTGAGTCCCATAAGGGAGGAACATTGAGTCAATTTAGAATTATGTTACTCATCTATCTGTTTAAAATATAGTAATATTTATTGGTTTAAAAAAAAAGAAAAAAGAAAGGTGGAAAGAAGTTTAAAAGTTTTTTATGTGATATTCTAAAATAAAACAATTAGACCTGCAGGTTCATCCCCTTACTAAACATTTAATCATTCTTTATCTATTATTTTGTTTTATTTATCAATATTTACTAAAAAAGAAGTGGTAATAAAAAAAATACCAACCATGTACTTCATTACTTAAAATCTGAACAATTTTACTAAAAAAAAACACATCAGGAAAGTTGAAACAAAGAAGCAACAAAATTAAAAACACAACACGACTAAACAATGGACTGCACAGAAGCGGTGTTACTGAGAGGCCAATTACCACGTGGGTCCTAATCTTGAGGCGTTTTGAGGGCAAAGAAAGACAGCCAAAATCAGAACATTTCACTATATTAAAACAAAAACATCAGCACAAAACACTAAAAGGTGTGGAATGTAGATGTAGGAACACTACACTCAAAGACACAAACCTGAGAGAAAATTGTCTTTTTTTTCCTTCCGATTCTTAGGTTACTCTTCTCAAGGGGGGAAATATGAACACTCTAGAATGTGATTCTTTCTCCATGGTTTGTCTCTTTGAGTGTACAGATCATTTGCAAAAGTACCTACAAAGTCCAATAATTTTCTAAAATGTTTGCTTTGTCTATTTTTTTGTCTATTTTTTTATGAGAAAACAGATTTTACAACCTGTAATTAAACGTTTTAAAAATGTAACTATCTAACGGTGGACTCAGAAAGAGATTTGTAAATGACCCTCAATGTTTAACAAACACATCCTCAACAAAAATTAACATCATAAGACAAACAAGATTGATTAAGTTAATGTTCCATCCACCCCAGCTCATTAGCGCTACCAGCTTCTGTTAATAATCACATAATTATTTACACACGGTGGTAAGAGAAGTGTTAGCAATTGTTGGTAAAATACATATACAGTAGTCATCAAAAATGAGTTCTAGAATGTTACTATCTGACTTTTGTATGTATTATGTTTATCATATCGATAAATAAAGTGTAAAACCTACTTCTTTACATGAAAATGAACATGCCAGAAAATAAATTAGCAGTGGTTTCCAATAACATTTTATTTTGAGGGAGGCAGAAGGGGGGCGAGGGGTCATAAAGGTTTTTATTTACTAGCATATGGAACTTCCTGACTTTATTCGAGTCTGGATTGAGCCTCGGCAACAGGGCTAAGAGCGCAATTATCATAACAGTGATTTCTCTTAAATGTAAGAGTGTTTATACCTGCCTTCCTCTACCCATGGCCTACCACTCCTGAGTTTCCCTGAGAGGTTTATGCCAACATACCTGTCAAGAGCTTCTAATTTAAACATCAGCAAGGAGATGTGAGGAATTAAAGAGCCCGAGGGGTTCAAGGAGAAAGGATGTCTTCACATTTCAAGGTCCCAATAACAGTTTTAAGTCAAAAATAAATAGAAATGTACTCACAGAGATGAATTTAGTTCAATTTTTATATTCTTTATTTGAAAAGATGACACCTGGACACTGGAATTGAGCCCAGTACCTTTGGCTTAGTAAGCCAATGTTCCGACCACTGAGCTATCCAGGAGTAATCTCATGCTCAAGGTCATTCTTCACACATGTGGCAGAATTTGTGATGGATGTGTGGGGATCCTCAGCTACATATGAGTGATCAATTAAGATCATTATCAGATAATGCAGCCACCTTTGACTATAGCCTACTTCCCTCAAGAAACCAGAACTGAAAATCCTGTTTGGCTGTGGTAAATGAAATATATTTCCACAATGGGGACAACACAATACCTATATCAAACAAATAGTTTCTAGTAATTTCTAAAACTCACTCAATGACTAGAGCTTGTATTTTTATAACAAAATTGGGGATCTTGGAGTGTGCACAGTAGAGAGAAGAGGCTTTAAGTAAAGTTATGTGTGTTAGAGCATGAGTCGAGTTAGGTTAAGAAGTCAAACGTGCCACACTGGTGTGAAACGTACCCACTGATCCGCCTCAGGTGCAGTCCTATCAGGTGGCGGGTTGAATTTCCATGACTACAGCAAATACCAACATCAACAATAGAGTGAATATTAGTAAAACTGTGGGCCAAGCTTTTACCTGGGAGGGTGCTTTTGGAGTTTTAATAACTTTTTGTAAGAAAATTGTATTTTAAAAGTGATAGTAAGGGAAATTTCATCATGATGACAACAACCGTAAAGATATGGTGCTTAAAGTTATAACAACTTGAGTCTCTGAACTTAAAAAAACTTTATGGCAATAAGTGTGGAAATTAATAAATTTAGACATAAATTATGTATATAACAACATGAAATAAAATACAATGCCATACATTTTTTTATAAAAATAAATAGTATTTTTATTTTATATTGTTTAGCATATAAAAGGGTTAGTTTGAGAAAACAATTTATAATTTTACACAAATTCATCAATTTATCTGGTGGCCATTCAAATCATTTAAATGTTTAATATACCCACTCAAATATGTAAATAAATTTGTTTGTTTTCATGATAAAAAAAAAAGCTGTCATAGTATTTAAAATATTATATGTCAATAAATACATCAAATTACCTTTTGAGTTATTATTATTAGAAGAGCCAAATTCACAAGAGATATTTAAGGAAATCCCCTATCATTAATTTAATCAATATATTATGTTCTACCTCTGATATCTAAATTCACATTATTCTACTTACTACCGTTTTTATTTTTGTTCTTATATAATAAATAATAATTCTGTTTAATTTTTCTCTACTTCCTTTTATCATCTTCATCATCATTATTATTATTGCTGCCCTTTTTATTTTTAATGTATTCAAGGAGAGTATAACTTTTATTTCAACACACTAATTTTAGTGTTCTTGTCCTCGTTCGTAGTACATACCATAGTTAAAAACTCTTTTAAACTTAAAACAATGACATTTCCTCTATAGTTTGTGTAAAAAGTGAAAATTCTGTTTGTACCGAGTATGATTATCCTTTACTATGAAAATCTCAGCCAAGAGATTTTAATATGCACTTTAATAAATGAAAATAAAAAATTAAGACTAATGAGAAGACCTATTGAAAAGAAATTATAATTATTATGACAAAACAATAGTAAATACAATAAACTTTATGTCCTTAAAGTTCCTCCAGCACACCCAAACCTAGTTTAACTAACTACCAGCAACGTTAAACTACAGAAATGCAATGTTATTTAACTAATCATGATCATTCAAAGCTTATCTTTGAGACTGTTCAAAATGGCAAAATCAGACCTTTTTTTTTAAATTTGGGCAATATATAACAACACTTGTTTATATATAAAATATGAAAAAATAGATTTATTGGAATTAAAAATTTCAACTAAAATGTAACTGTATATCTAGCTGGTTAAATTTAAAATACCGTATTTCACCGCATAATCATCGCATTTTTATGCCCAATTATTGTGGAAAAAAGTGTGGTGTAGCCATTATGTGAATATTTAAGCCCGCAAAATAGTTTTTATTTATATCTGCCCATAATCTACCAAAAAAATTATTTGCACGTTAATGTATCGCTAGTAGACAATCACTAGTTTAGCTTGTGCAGGAAGATGCGGGTATTACCATGTGATGTGGCTTCTGCTTGATAGCTTCGGCTGCCTGGCCACTCCTTTTGATACAAACCACGCAACTAAGCTTTTGGAAATATACCTACTGAAAGCCTGCATACACTGAGAATTTAAGGCTTGTGGTGCGTGGGAAGACAACAGTTATAGATCTTTAGTGGTGCATGGAAATGAACAAGTATCTAGCCGCCGTTTGAACTTTAAATCGATGTGACAAACAGGACTATTCCATGCAACAATTATGCAATTAAATCTTGTAAAACAATTTTCGACTCAAAAAACATGTTGCGACGACTAACCAGTGGCGACAATTATGTGGTGAATTATGGTATTGTTTGTTTATAAACATGGACAGCCCCTGTCTGAGCTGCATTATAAACCTTCCAATATAGTTTGGAGCTTTATTTGACGATGATTAGTTGTCTAGGATTACTTCTTCTAGCAAATGTTTGTTAAGTACTATCTGGCAATAAAAAACTGAGATTTTAAAGCTTAATATTTATTTAAGGAAAACCTGTTCACTTTTTTGAGGTATCTTTTGTTGTGAAGATAGCAATATATTGAATATTGTCAAACAAAATGTTAATTAGTATGATAATTCATTCTATCTTGATCATTATTCCATTTTGGATTATATAATCATAGGAGAGAAAAAAAACATGTTTTGCTTGTACTGTATAACAATGCTCGCTGAGTAATAATCTTAAATTGGTTATTTAAATATACTGCTATTGAAAATCCATCGCCAGCTCTTCATGCCAAATAGTACGTCTAGTTTTCTAAATTTATGCTAAATATATTTTCAAAGCATTCTGAGCCGAGTCAAAAATTATTTAAGCCTTTGAAAATCTATTCAAAATCTTAAATCTTTCATTCGGACTATTCAAATAACAGCTCAAAATGTTTTTAGTTTTTTTTTTTAGCATTAGACTAAAATGTAGTTTCAAGTGAAAGTTTAAAAATCATTGTTAATATTTTAATTTCTAAATACTTAATCAACAGCAATACACATACTAAAATTAAATTCAACTGCAGCCAAAAGCATCTACTGAACACATTTATAGCATTAGCTAGAACAACACTTTACAAATAAATAACAGTTAAATAAGGGTGGAGCAGTCACTTTTTTTTTTAAATCAAGTTGAAGAGACAGAGTTTAAGTAGAATTGCCTAAGATATGAAATAACTTTTACTTTTTTACATCCATTACCGTTTCCAGCCTGTGGCCTAGATCAGTTATTTATTCCAGCCATATATTTTCCACTACCGGCTGGCTAGGCCTGACGTAGATATGTAAAATAAATAATGTATTTAATTTTAGATTGGTATGGGTATTTCATATTTCAAGAAGAAGCTGTTTAGGTTACAAACTTATAATAGTACTGATATGGGTTCTCGGGGGGGGGGAATTGTTTAAAAATGTTGCAACCCCATGAAATAAGAACAAAACTATATTGGTTAACACTCACTCTTCCCTCCCTCCTGTCATGACCGGCTGTCTGCCCACTCGCCACGATCAATTTGTTGGGATGGATGGCTAGACTGTAATAAAGATAAGACATTAGAGGTGAAGGAATAGACATAACCTAAAATAAAACTAACTTTCAACAGTGATTACCACTCCTGACACCCATTCAGAAGACTCACGTTTGATTACTTTCTTGGTGCAGTGTTTTTTTGGGTTTTTTTCAGAGTGATTTTGTGTACTTTTCACAAAGGGAAGCTGATGAATTTCCTTGAAATTAACTCTTTCCAGCCTTTTCCCAAAGAAAAGTTGGTATGGTAGCCAACAAACTTTTATCAAATAGTTATATCATATAAGTAGTTAGCCTAAGAAATAAGGACGAGTAGGTGGAATTTAAATAGACTGTTCAACATTCACAAGAAGTGACAGTGGGATACAAATGTGAAACACCTCTTTATCTACTTTACACTTCCAGTCACCCACATTTTGGAATCAAACCTCTGCCTCTCAGGTAAGAAGCAAACACACTCCCAGTTTCATTCACACTTTTTTCAAGATGATAAATAGGAAATGTTAATAAACCAGGTATAAAAATCTTGGCACTTTTTCAAAGAAGAGAAGGTTTTATTTTATTTAAGATTCAATTTTCTTTCGCTATGGTACATAGAGGTATGAAATAAAGTTGCCAACACTAGAACCAACTTCCTGAAGGAGATGCCATGTGGCAATACAACTTCCCGAGGAAGATGCCATGTGGCAATACAACTTCCCGAGGAAGATGCCATATGGCAATTCAACTTCCCGAGGAAGATGACATGTGGCAATACAACTTCCCGAGGAAGATGCCATGTGGCAATTCAACTTCCCGAGGAAGATGCCATGTGGCAATACAACTTCCCGAGGAAGATGCCATGTGGCAATACAACTTCCCGAGGAAGATGCCATGTGGCAATACAACTTCCCAAGGAAGATGCCATGTGGCAATTCAACTTCCCGAGGAAGATGCCATGTGGCAATACAACTTCCCGAGGAAGATGACATATGGCATTCAACTTCCTGAGGAAGTTTCCACATGTCATTGAAATGTTTAAAGTGTTTGTAATTAGGTGTCAAGGCTTTTTAATTTTATTTGTGCTTAATTTTCCACAAATATATCATATTTATTTAACGACAACATTTAGTTGCAAGTAAAAATATGTTTCAAGCCGACTTTATTTCCAAACTCTCCCACTAAGATGAGCCTTGATAGTAACTCACCATTTGACATCGTCAGTGTGCCCTAGGTAGTGTCTTTGCGACTGCTCCTCCACATTGTAGAGGACCACTGCGGCTGCCACAAAGTACACCATCTCCCCCGTGGGCAACAGGTACAAGTTGGAGCGGCCGTCACGACCACGGTAGCCATAACTATCAGGCGAGTCAAGGGTCCTTGCAACCTCATTGGTAGTTTCACAGGTATATTGTTAGAAATAGTTTACACCAGGGACTAAAACTGGTTGAGATATAATCTCATGTTCATAAGACTACAAGACAATAACGCGGGTATAATGATCCATTTTTAATTACAGAATATATAATGTGGTACGTGAGCCAATACTAGTACCTTGGGTATTTTTCCCTAAAGGGCAATGATGCCAAAGGTCACCAGGTTTAGTTAGTAAGGTTTAAGTTAGGGTAAGACTCACCCCGGCCCACAACCTCATAATAACTATCACCATCATCTCATACAGGTAAAACATGTAGAAAACCTCCATAGTTGTACCCTGGGCAACGTTCTGTGCCACCAGAGCGGCTAATAATCTGCATACAGGGGACTGAACCTGGATGTTATGTCTCTCCGGGTCATATATGCCATTGAATAAATAAAAAATAAAATAAAAATAAAGTGTTTTAGGACACATCACATCTCCCAAGCATATGGGAGGATTATATATCTGTTTCTTCTATGTTACCATATGAGAAAAATAAATTAATTTTCCGCTCTTAGTGCCACATACACACTGGGACGTCTAAAAATATTAACCCGAGTTACAATTATTTTTAGAGTAAAAATAAATGTACCCCTTTCTTTTGTAATATCAAAGAACTGTTGAATGAAAGGATACACCCACTCTAGCTTGAGCCTGGTCTGCGGAGGAGTCGTCACTTTGTTGAGGTCATAGCTCTCGGCCAATTCACTTGGGGCGTAAAGGACGATGGGACGGCCACGTAGAAAGATACGCACTGAGCCTTCCTCTTCGTTGAAACTGGCATCCCGAGTCCTTGACATAAAAAAACAAAATGGTAACAATGGACAACGGATTAGTCATTGAGTCAAGTGAGGATCCTTAGTAGGAATATAAACCAATAAAGCCATTTAGTGTTTATGGTATCATATGTAACAATATTTCAGAGCAAACTTACATTAATTACAATTAATTGCAATCGATAATAACTAATCATAGCTAATAATGATAATGAAAGACTCCAATATTCCACTTTTATGCTAAAATTCCAATTCACTTGCAAAATAATTTCACTAAAATTTATTGACGAATCAGACACGCACTCTAAAAAAGATTAGCCAGTCCTGGCCTCAGGTTATCACATCCTTGTGACGAGGAGACCAATCTTCAGGCTAATGCAGGTGATGTGGGGGGCAGAGGAGGGCGAGGCTGTTGTGGTTTATTTTGTAGGGGTGTATGTGGATGGAGTTTGTTGGCAAGGTGGATAGTATGTAGTGTCAATGTCTAGTGGAAACCCTATGTGGTGTAAGCCGTGAGAACTTATATACAAAATATCCTCTTTTGGCCCAAATAGGGGGTTTTGGCCCAGCTGCTTTGATAGGTGTTTTGGTGCTGATATTTCTGAGTTATACCAATCTGTGGTGGATGAGTGCACATACAATCTTAAAGTCTACTTAAAACAGTGATTGGATATTTTCTTATGTTCTTCTGGATGTGTAAATTTGGTAGTGTTTTTTAGTTGCAGCTTGTTGAGCTGTTGATATTTGTTTTACTAGTCTGACCGTCTGCGTTAGACATCAGGCAGTGTGTTTCCACCAATGTCTTGCGACTAGCCTTGTGTGATGTGTCTTGGGACAGGAGCACAAAGCTTGGAGGAAGGTAGTGGCTCTGTGAGAAGCTCGCATTGTGTACGTACTTTGCAGAAAGAGTTTGTCTAGAAATATCTACTTTCTGGGAGAGTGATGGTTTAAAGATCTAGATTGCAAATGACAAAAGGCAGTGATTACATAGGCACTACTGCTGCCATCAATGTATTAAAGAAATGTAAATGGCTTTAGGTGTGGTAAATGAGGCTAGCCTTGGCAACCGTCAATACACTATTTGGCCTCTGAAATTTGATGGTCTTCAATAGGGGGTACGAAGCTATATTTCCTTGCTCAATGTATGAAGGGAAAAAGAGTGCGACTGCAGAAGCAGGCTGAGAAAAAATATTTATAGAGTGCTATGTGGACATTGTCTTTGGACATTTATTAATGAATTAGTTTAAGGTTGACTAACTTTGATGATGTGATATAATTTGAGTTGTGGAGGTTAACATGTGTATCATGTGTGGTCTTCACTGGTGTTGGGTGTTGTGGTTTTCTGTGGTTTCATCAAGTGTGTCGGTTAATTTCAAGGTGTCCTCATATGCAGGTTTTTGTCATCTGATAGGTGCTAAAACTTGCACTCCCTCTTATTTTTTAATCATGGTTTCACTAAGGTGTAACATCTATGTAGTTCCCTTTCCGAGTGTGTTTGGCGTTCACCAAAAATTTAAGCCCCTTGAGATGTACGTTAGTCATTCATATTAGGATGAATTAGATTAATGATTAAAAAAAGATGCTAAATATTAATAGTAATGTATTCGGATATAAATTTAAAATAACATACATGAGTATATAACATAGGCCTACACTTAGGATTTCCCTGCTGCATTCTTTCATGTATTATAGTATATAATTTTTTTATAACTTTATAAGAAAAATGTTGAAATCTGATACAATTTGAAAAATTATATAGGAATTAGCCACAGCTTAGAGACATTAAGAATAAAAACCTAAAATATAACAATCAATATAACTTAACTTGCTTTGGGGGTGATATCGCCGGCATGGTCTAAGCTCTTAAGTGTCACTCTTGCAAAAGACTAGACTGCCGATGACAGGGAGATCTGGGTTTGAAGCCCGGTCGGATGTACTGAGGGTGGGTTTTTCAAAATGATTTTCCATTCTACCTCTATCCAAATGTGGGTACACTTCCTCTAAAATGTAACCTTTCTTATCACTAACTCATTAGCGTAATTAGTATGTATGTGTATAACATGAACAGGTAGTAAGATGCGGTGCTAAAAAAAATTATCTATATATAATTTAAATCCAGGAGGGTTAGTTTTGAAGTTTGTAATCCTGATTCATATTCAAGATACTAGGGCTTAATGTTGATTGTATACACAAAGATTTTTTCCCCCTTACCATAGTGTTATTATTATTATTATTATTATTATTATTATTTAGCCCCGCGTCTTACTACCCATTCGGGTTATACGCTTAAGTACTAATTACGCTAATGGATTAGGAATTGAGAAGGTTGAATAGAGGAAGTGAACCCGCATTTGCATGAAGAGAGAGTGGAAAACCATTTAGGAAAACCACCCCCAGTTCACCCGACCGAGATTCGAACCTCGATCTCCCCATCCTCGGCAGTCGGGCTCAACACGAAACTAGCGCGTTAGCCAACTACGCCACCGAGGCGGGTCTTACCATAGTACTTTCTAACCTTCTTCCGTGTTAAGTTTGTGATGTAGGGGCTGCAAGAAAAGGTCAGGGTTTTTTCAGTTTTTGTATCAAAATAAATCAAGAATTTCTTCAGTACAAACAATGAGTTTAATTTTCTTCACATGGTGATATCAACATTTGTTGAATATTTTTCAAGTGTGTCCTGGAATTTAATGACAAACTTTTTTCCTTCATTTAAAAAGTTTGTCATTTAATGCTGATATGCATATGACAGATATATCAACAAATGTTGATATCACCATGTGAATAAAATTAAACTCTTTATGTCTGTACTGAAGGAATATTTTATTTAGTTTGGCCAAAAGGTTTTGATATAAGAACTGCAAAACCAGTGACATTTTCTCACGCTATCTACATCTCCACCATAATGCTGGTTTATTTTCTTAAAATAAATCCTCATCTTCATGTGTTTCTATATCGGTCAGTGATAATATCATAGTCTGAATAAGTAATAAAACATGTACACTGACATCTCCCTTAACAGACACCTCTGAATAGAGATTTCTTCTTTATAACAGACAGCTTAAATTTCCCCGGCAAAATAACATGGGTTCTTGCATAGAAACAACCTCCCAATAACAGACTTTCTCAATAAATGAAACGAACACTTCTAAAGACACATCATAACAATCTCTGAAACAGTACAAAAATTGAAAACACAAGTCCATACACTGTATTTTACTTTATGAATATCAGGAATGTAATTGTCTCACACGCAGTGTGAAAGTTTCTAAAGTATCTCACAAGAATAAGATATAGTACTTCAAGGTTATACCTCTCACCCTTACTGAGCCATCAGGGGGAGAATGTTCCAGCAGTTGTTTGTGCTCATGCACATATTATAGTACAGAAGGCCTACTGTCCACATTTCATTTCATGTGCATATTGTTCTGTGTACTTTGCAATCTGTACAACATTTATTTATTAGTCATAACTATCCTGCATACAATACTGCACAGTGCAGTAATCAGATTGTTGTAGTTAATATTTACCGTATATATGTTCATATAGAAAGTGTATTTAAGAAATATGATTTTTTTAAATATATTTTACCAACTAACGAATATTTTTCAACACTTCACAAACTACAAGCAGATAACTAGTGTACGAGTGGATGTTTCTAACAAAATGGTATGCCTAGTAAAAAAATCCCTAAATTTTCCCATAAGACTTCCTTTGGCCACATCTGGAAAGCATGCCCTAATGATTAGCGACATGAAGTAGCTCATCAAGGACACAGACTGTTGCTTTTCAACAGCAATATATAGTAGGATTTTGGTAGACAGGAACTTTTACTAAATACAAACATATTATTTTGTGGTCAACAATGATAACATGTTACTAGCCTTTATTAGTCTCGTTATTATAAAGGTATTGTTAATATATCTATCAAAGGATAGCTGCAGATCATATGATTTGACATATAAATATGTTTAAGTGAATCTAGTCACTTTTATAACTGTCAAATAGGGTTATTTCTATGAAAATTGGACTGTACTTGAGAGAGTGCGCCCAATTGGAACAAGCTCCCCATTAGTCTCGGTCACCTTGCACAAGAGGAAGTTCTATTAGAATGCAGAAAAAAAAAAAAGAAAACTAATTATATAATTATATTTTTTCCTCCACAAGTCCAAAATTGCTATTGCAAATCATACAATTTTACAAGTAGATGCAAATTTTAAAGATACTGTAATTGAAATGACAATCTAGTATATAGTATATTAGTATTATAATGATAGCGTGTATATTAAGTAGGTAATACAGCTCAAAGCAGTGTCATAGAGAGATTTCCTGTAGTTGTAACCAGAAAAACTTGTAATTAAGACCAGAGGAACAACTTTACAATCATAGACATAGCTTAGAGTGCAGGCACTTAAGGCGACAAAGGTTGAAGGTGTGGCAAAACGAGAATTATATGAAATATATGTTGGTGCCTAGGATAAAATGTATGTTTAACTATCAGACAGTTGTTTACAATAACAAAAGACTATAGATATGCCTTTACATTGCTTAGCTTTTAGGTAATTGAGTTGGAGCGCCAACATCATGATAAGATTTTTGAGCTCCAAGTATTATGATCTGATGATCTAGCCTAGATTCAAGATATTTTAATGTATTGGAGCTGTACCATAAATAAATTAAAGATATATAATTCCTTAGCTAAAAATATATATAGAGAAAATGAAAAATAAGTGGACTGTTTTGTTCTATAATATTGGAGGCTTACCGGCCATTGGGGAAGGGTAGAAGGCGGAGGCAAAACCCACTATTTCTGGTTAAAGAATAATCCGGTGTATAATAATTCCAATTCTTATATGTTGCATATAAGTTTCTTCGTGCAAATGTTTAGAAATTTTGGTGGTCAAAATCTTGCACAATACTTAAAACATTTAAAAAAATAAAAGCAAGTCTTTCTTTAGAGAAATTTACAAACCATCAAAGTGATTCTCAATTGCTTGTGCAACTTTTTTTTTTCATGAACCTCAGAATATTTATTTAGTTAAAACATGACAGAGAAATTGAGCAAAGGAGATCAAATTTGATGCATAAACATTTTTAATTTTTTTATTCAGGCATATCTTAGGCTCAGGGCCAATCTTCATTCATTATATTTAAGTCAGTTATGTTATCTTGACACAAAGCCACATCCTGTATTTATGATTGAAATAATCATTAGAACAACTGTAGGAGTGTTGTAAATATCTCTAATATCAGTGAAATGACTCTTCAAAACTTGTGTTAGTGTACAGAATTGTTACGATCTGCTGAATGAGTTGAAAATTAATGTTTTTCTTTTTATATTCTTTAGATTGAAAAATGACAGCTGTACATGGGAATTGAACAAATTTAATAACTCATGTTTTTATTTTTATCTCTTCATCAAATGTGTAGGATTAAATAAAATTGTTATTTTTTATTTTATTTTATTCCAAATGGTTTATGATTTTCATAATAAATATTATATTACATCCCAATGATTAAGGATAAAAGTTTCAATTATTCATTAGATGGCACAGCCTATTTTAAGAAACAGATTATTTTTATATAAAGATGTTTAATTAAATACACAAAGCTAGTAAACCAAACAACTAAACAAAAACACAGAGAGATTTTGATTTGAGGATGCTTTCGTCCCTGATTTTCAAATATTATCACATGATTCAACTCCTTGTCCTGGTTGTCTTATTCACACAAATGCTTAGCCACAAATTGTCCTGAAATTGTAGGATAATTTTTATCAAGGTCTCTAAAGAGAATATAAATATTGACCAAAGAATATTTAAATGTGCTCAGTTGATGAAAAAGAGTAAAGGCAAAAGCTGAAATAATTCTCTGCCCGAAAGTACGAATAAAAAAAATGGAAGATTAGGTACTGTGTATGAAGAAACTAACATATTAAATTATATGATCAATTATAATGATCAAGATTAATTTAATTAGTGTACTTATCCAGGAAAAGAGCACCTACAAACTGAATTAAGATTTTTTTTAACCTAAAATTTTTTCAAGAGTGATTTAATGTTAGAAAAAAATCTTTGATATTACCTGTTGGGAAACTTATCCACTATACATCACAGTTAAAACCCTCCCCTCCTGCCCCCATTTCACCACCACCTCCACCCTAACAATGCAATATGCAATATGCAATATGAAATATGCAATAGGAAAAACCTTAAGCAAAAACTTATTAAAAAAATTAAAGCTCACTGAACTTAGAGTCTTACACAAATAATTATTCTAATGATAAAACCTGTAACTGTGGTTGGGAGGACTAGGGTGCTAGATTCACATTGCACTTGGTCACCAATGACAAAGAGGTTGATGTTAAAAATTAAAATAACAACTTGGTGCCTTTGAGGTGGTTTTCAACATGTTATTCTCACTGTAGTTTTTCCTTTCTTCTTCGATGCTATTAAGAGTGCATTTCTTATAAGTTATCCTTCTCATCTATAGTTATTACATTAAAGTTATACATTGAATAATCTGACTAGCCTATTGAGTATAAACTCAATATTTTACATCAAATTTAGTAAGTTTTTAATAGTGTGGCATTTAATCAACAAATCATATCTGTGTCTGCAGACAATTGAGACATAAAGGATGGGAGGAACCAGATATTTCAGCATGAACAGATGCGTGGGAAATTAGTACAATACATTACACACTCCGTTTACTTCACAAAGTTAAATGGGAAGGTGTGGTCGATACACAATAACCCTACAACCCTACATGCATAGAGGTTCAATCTCGACCAGCTACACAGGAGTTGATCTTATCCATAGTGGTTTTTCTCTCTCCTTCAAGGCAAATGCAAGTGGAGTTCCTTTTTTATGATCAAAATTTACTAACAGTATTCAAACTAACCTATGAGATATGTTAACAAAGTAAATAGGCCTACATTTTAGAATAATAAACAATTGAATGTATTACCTATTATGTTGTGTCAATATACATAAAAACATATGATAAAACATTTGTCTCCTTGTATTTTTAATTACTTAATTACAAGAATGTTATTGTTTGGTATTTTACAATAAAACCATAAATTTGCCTTATATAGAATTTGCAATTTTAATGGAAATTTTAAAAACAATGTTGTAGTTTTATATTACCCTAGTTTGAATTAATCGTTAAGTGTTTCTGAAGCAAAGATGGAGGACCCATTTTTACTTTTCAAGTAATTTCAGTATAAAATTACGAATGAGATCATAGTGCTAATTTCAGAGACCTACTTATTAATTTATTATTATTTTTCACTATGTTAAAACTACACAGGAGTTAGAGCCTTATATCACATGAATAGTGAATTATGACTTTACCAGACCTCATCTGAATTTCCACTAAGGGACTAAGAAACTTCGATAGTACTTATGTATTGGAACCAACAAAGTCGCTCTGATATATTTAGGAAAAGCTTAAGGTAGATTGGAATATAGTGTGAGTTAAGGTATAACAAAAAGATTTTTTGACCAAAATAAATAAAGTATTGGTTCAGTAAACACATTCAGTTTAATTTTGTACATATAGTGATCCTAACAATTCAGATTTTTACAGGTACTTTTCCTGCTTGTGTAAAATGTTTCTATTCATATGCCACTATTCTCATGGCAGATATTCAAGAACGTTTGGGATTACTTTTAAACCCATTACTGTTTCCATCTTGTGGCTTGGGTCAGTTTTTTAAACAATATATATTTTATATTTTCCACTACCGGCTTGCTAGGCCTGTCGTAGCTTCATATGCCTAATAATCTAGCTTAAGACTAGGACAGGCACAACATCCAGTCCCCTGCCGTTAATTCATCACAGTTCATCAATGATACATTTTTCAGCCATACCAGGAATAGAACCCGGGAGCCTTAGCTCAGTAGACAGACACGCTACCGACTGAGCTAAGGTGTCAGAGTTTTGGGATTACTATAAGTGCAAAACTGAATTAAACCTATCTATTGAACCAATATTTATATTTTGGCCAAACAAGTTTTTTTGCTATAAGAACTGCAAAAATATGTATACTAGCTAGCGTGCCCTTACCCAACTCAGAAATGTTAAGATGTTGCTTATCGTCCAAGGGCCTTGAGCCAGAAAATTTCATTCTATGTCTTATGTAGATTTTGGTTAATTTCTCTTAACTGCAAGATCTCAAAAATCTATAAAAATGTTTTTATGGCACACAACATTCATGGATTGTGAACCGCCAAGACTTGTTTACAACAAACTAACTTTAAAAACTGTAGTCATAAAATCAACTATAGGTCTCTCAACCAAAATTCAAACAAGGGCTTGAAACAAATAAAAGTAATTTTGATGCAATAATTTGTTAAACAATTTTTAGAGGTAAAATGTAACACTTTCTCAATAAGCTCCAACAAAGTTGTGTAATTTTATTCTCCCCCCTCCCCTATTCTTAAAACAAAACAATTTTGCTCAAAAAAAAAGTTTTTACTTCTATACTGTCCTCGAAATTGAATGAGATGCGTTTAAAAAGGTGTGTTGGAAAAAAATTGTGCTTGAGCAGTGTTGAATCAGTGTTTTGATTAGATAAGTAAAATCCTTTTTTACAGACGTGCCACACCACTCTAATTGTAACATGCAATACAAATGTTTCACGGGACAGTCTAAAAGACCATTTTGCAAACCAGTTATGTGACAAGGTGGTATTTAACCTATTAATTCATAAAACAAGCAGTTCTCCGGTTTTCAAGTAGCTTAGAGTGTATAAAAACATAACATACGTGTAAAATCACAAGAACTTTTACCGACACATTGTAAAAGTGGAGATAAATTTTCTCTGTCTTACTCCTTAAACAGAGATAAGGATACACATGAGCATCTGGATACATAATAGTTCCACAATTCCAACATTTCCCATCATGTTGCTCCATGGTTAAAGACAACACAACTGTTCTGTTTACCATATAAAGCAGCACTTAACCTACCTCAACAACTTGGTATCAGACATGGTGTGACTTTGAGACACTCAAAAAGTCAACAAAAGAGCAGAGAGAAGTATGAAACTAGAAATGTTGTTATCTTCTGTAAGCTAACACAGGAACTGGCCCCAGCCCAGGATATACAACATCGAGATAAAGCAAAGCCATCAAGTGTAGCACCCCCTCCCCCCCTTACACCAGCACATACATGTGGGAGGTGTCAACTATCAACCAATGACAGCCTGGGAGAAAATTACTAGCTAACGTGTACACTCACTAGTACAAGAATTGAGCATATGTATTTATATAGTAAATTATCGGTTTTAAATTTACAAGAGATTTATGCTCTTGTGTACGATTTCAAAACACATTATGTGTTAACTTTACATGACTTTATCAAGAAGACAGTGAATTAAGAAGTCTGTGATGTGTCCTAATTAAATAAACAAAAACTTAAAAAATATGTTCTTAAAAAAAATCACAAATGAATGTATGTTTAATTTGTCTACAGTATTACATTACAAAAATATCAGAAACATTTTATTCCAGAAAGTTTGTCTGAATCACAAGTTGTGTGCCCATGGCTGTACAATGTTCAGTGAGTGGGGGAAGAGGTGTAAGGGAGTGACCTTCAAACCACATAAATGAATGGAATGAGAGACAGCGAGGGGGTCCAGGCAAAGGAGGGGAAGGCAGAGCAGAAGCTCGAAAATAGTATCAAACAAATACAACAGGAAGTGCAAGTAATTGTTGAGGATTCATAAAAAATAAATTATCAATCAATCTGTCAACAATACATTGACAGTAACATTTGGTACAGCCTAAAGCCAGTGATGTATGACTGGACACAGGAAGCACCTGATAGATAGCTTAGTGGTAGAGAGCATTGGCGCAATAATCCAAAAGTCCCAAGTTTGATTCTGTGTCCAGGTGTTATATAAATATCATCAACTGTTTCCAGCCTGTGGCCTAGTCAGTTTAGCAAAATGCCTCCATCTTCCTCTATATTTCTACCATTCTTCCTCCTTTAATTTCTTCCATTCTTCTCCTCTCACTCACACACTTTATATTATCTGCTACTCCCATCTCTTTCTTGACCTCCCTTGCGATCTTTTTCCTACATACTTCATTTCCAACATTTTCTTCGGCATCCTCTCTTTTTCCGTCCTCATTACTTGCCCATACCATCTCAGTCTTGCTTCCTCTACTATCTCACGTACTCAGTGTCAATGAATTGCAACAAAATTTTAAATCGCAAAATTGTATTTGTATGTTTTATGACGAAATATTATGAAAGCGTAAAAAAAAAATTGCTGTAATTTACAATGATATATACATAATTGTAATGATACTGTTTTGGACCCCTTTAATATATTAAAAAAGTCATGGATGAAGTGTAATTTTCTTTAAAGTACTATAAGCAATTTATCCTTTTAATACTTCATCCATGGAAAATCACGTGTTTTCAGAAATAATATTAATGTAATATGCTTTAAACTTTTTTTATCAACTCCGTAGTATTGAAAAGATTGTATGACGCTGGATCCCTATACACAATAGGAAGCCAGCCTTCACAACATCGTATTCCCAGGAGTCTTTCTATTAGTTGGTTTTGACACTCTTGACAAGGGGTCCAAAAGGCAAGGGGTAGGTCATATATAAGCCGCTTGTGCGTATGAACACACACAGTGCCACTAACTTAAATACATAGAGTACACAGAAAAATAATCTGTAATTCAACAAAAATTGTATCATTTCATTTAATATCTTCGTACCGAAGGTGAAATCATCTTAATAAACCGTGTGCAACATCAAAAGTCTTGTTTATTTAATATCGTTATTGATAGTGTTCGATCACAGGGCATTATCACGATTACAATCCGTACTACTTTAATTAGTGCTTGATCAGGGGCAAATATCAGCTAATTAAACGGTAATCATTTTAATTGGCGCTACATCACTGGGCTATAAATACCAATAATAAACCGTATTTTAATTAATGCTCAGTCGTGGGACAAACAAACAATCCACATAGCATTATAATATCACAAATAGAATTGATCAATTAGTTATAATTGGCCAGGTGACTTGCTAAATAGGCTACAACGATTGAAATAATTAACATAAGATCCTATGTGAAATAAGTTATTTCTATACTGATTAGTAGGGAATTAAAATTTAATCTTATCATTCTCTGTGATGAATATTATTTTGATGTCACCATTTAATGGTTTAAAGGACTCAAACAATGGTGATATACTGTGACTCATCAATTAGTAAGAAGTAAAAAAAGAAAGTAGTTTACTGATTAACTAATGTAATTGTTTTAACAATGCATTAGATGTGTACAACCTGCAATTAACCCCAAGGTCAGATGTGTTATTTAATCAAAGGAAACACTGTAATTATTACTTTTATTTTATAGCTACTACACTCATGGACGTACAGCTCTCCTAAAGATACTGTATGATCAGTATTTTTTATCTTGCTTCAAATGAAAGTCATGTTTCCAAAAAAAAATGTTTAACTGATAAAACTTATTTTTAGTCATTAGTGGCCAACCCTTATTTTCACACAGGCCCTCCACTTTTCAAACGAAATAAAATCCTCCAGCCTTTAATTGTAGTTATAATAATTTATTGGGGGTAGGCATGATAACAAATTGTATTTGTGTTAAAAATTATTCTAACATTTTTCTACAAAAATGTCTTAAAATCAGTTGTATCTCGTGGTTTTTAAAAGAGGGTTACATTTTATTGAGGCAATTTTTGAGCTGTTAAAGGTTATAAGTTAATTCCCTTAAATTAACTAGACCTAACCATCAACAGGGTATGCACAATCTAACACATTTGACTCACATTGCTGTTAATGAGGAGGCTGGGATTTGAACTCTGCCTTGGTGCATTTAAGTGAATTTTCCCAACATAGTTTATCAAGATTGTTTTGCCACCCGCTCTTCAAGATAATTTGGATACATTTCTTCTAATTTGTACATTTTAGATTAAGCAGTTTATAGCTCGTGTGTTAAATATACTACAAGGTGTTTCGGTGACTGCATGGTCTAACGCGCTACTCTCACAGTAGACTAGACTGCCGATGATGGGGAGATCAAGGTTCAAATCTTGGTCAAGTGTACTGAGAGTGGTTTTTATCAAAATGGTTTTCAATTTTCCCTCCACACAAATGTGGTTACACTTCCTATAAATATAGCCTTCCTCATCCCTAAAACCATTAGCGTAATTAGTACATAAGCGTGTAACCCTAACAGGTAGTCGGACACAGTGTTAAAAAAAATTACTAAACCTAATTGAAAAAAAAACCTTAGCCTACGTATGTCATTTAAATAGCTTGACCCACTAAATGTTTTAACACCATAATTATTAATACCAACATCTTTGCTTTCATATGGGATTGAATTAGTCCCTTATTTAATTACCTTAATGGGATGTATACAACAATGAGTAAAATTAATGCCTAGCTTAATTAGTTCAAAAGGTTGACAACGAGTCATATCTTAAAATAAAGACACCAAAAATTGTACCTGGACAAATTTAACTGGGTCCTATATAATGTTTAGTCCCATTGGTGCTCTAATTATCTAATAAACATCACACGTTCACTGATAATTATAGTTTCACTATTATTAAAAATATATGTATTAAAATGTCAGACTAAGATTTTTGAACGTAATGAACAAACTCTTCCATTTAAGTAATTACTTAACTTTGGTAGGAATAAACAACTAATTATTGAATGTGACTAAATGAAAATCAAATATGGCTTCTTTCAAAGTGTAAGAACATTTTGTTATAAATGTAAGGATTGAAAGTGTGATTCGAGTCGTGAGAGAGATAGGGCGGCAAACTCACTTATATTCATTTTGGATGCATCAAATCCACACCAAGAAAATAATGTCCAAAAAACATTTCCTTTATTGCATTATAGGCAAAACTGAAAACCTCAAAACTTTTGGTAGGCTAAAAATATGTTTTATCTTATCTTTTAAGAGAATGTGCACATCTGCGAATGTCTGAAGGGAATTGGTCCTTCCAAACTATGCTAAAAGGGTTGTTACAGGGGAAACTTGGAAAAATGAAGGGGGCTGGTGTGGCACGAATTCTAAGATTAGAATTCACGAAGGTGCATTGAAGCAGGTTTGTCGGATTGATTCATTTTTATTACTATGCTTTGTAAGTATTTTAAAGCAAATAAAATTATGGCAAATTTATTGTCATACCTTATAACTATTTTAATTATATTCTATTTATTATGATCTTCAACATATGCAGACAACTATATGTACAAAGGCTACAAGTTACTATGCTTTAAAATAATATTATCGAAATTAATTCAAATAATGTTCATTTATTTAGGTAAACAATTAATATGAGCTGGCAGTTGACCAAATGCCTATCTTATACAAATGTGAGCTCAGTTTGACTAATGAAGATAGATGTGTGTTCACGCATTTGTATTGATTTTGTTATTATTATACTAGCTTTATTTGAAATAGATCCCCCTCTCCCATAACTCGAAACTTTTGGAACCGCCAATGTGTTTCTAATGTATAACAATATATTTTGCACTGGCAAAGCTAGTACCAAAAAAACTGATTTTGGGGTTTACATAGTCCAAGATGTCACGCATGCAATAAACTAAATAGCTGATGTTGGGAGGTTCGGGGTTTGAATTACGGTTTGGTATAAAGAGATTTGTTTTTTCTAAATGCTTTCTCACTCTACCTTCATGAAAATATAGGTACATTTCCACTAAATTAAACCTTTCTTGTACCTAGCCCAATATAAAGACCAAACAGGTAGTAAGATATAATAAACATAAAAAGTTATAATAAATTACAATATCTTTTGAAAAAGGCTCACCATAAGAAAATTGTTTTACATATAAGTCAGAGGGCTTATTATCAAAGGCGCCAGCAAGATTTTCCTCCAGGGGGTGCAAACCAAGGGGGAGAGGGGTATGGAATACCCTTCAGTACGACGAAGAGCTCGGGGGTCTTCTTTGGGGAAATTTTTTAGTAAATTGAAGTCTCAAAGACGCTCATGGGGATTTCATGGGGGTTAATTGCCCCCCTGGGCCCTCCTGCGGGTACCCCTGTTTATTATCTTGGATGTGATCAAACATTTTGGATGTAATAAATCAAACTTTTTTGATTAACTTTTTTATATTTATTATGTTTAACACCAATGCTATTAATTAAGGGTTAGGGACGAGCGTGGAGAGTGAAATGGAAAACCATAGTGATAAACCACGCCCAGTGTACCTGCCCAAGATTTGAACCCAGATATTTCCACCACCTGCAATTAAGTTTATTGCAGAGTGATGCCTTCCTTAGAATAGTGTTTTACAAACTTTTTTGATCAGGACCCTAAATATATTATTTTCGTCACCTGGCGACCCAAAATACCATTACATGTAGTTTCAATAGCATATTATCTTTATATTTGTACTATATTAAATTAACTTAGTTAAATTATTTTAATAACAAAATTAGAATTTATTTCAATAACTTTTTAATCATACAAGATGTAAAGCACAATTTTTAATGAAAATGTGACTTTGTTACAATATTAGGTATGTAACCAAAAAAGTTTAATCCTGTGGTGACTATAGTGCTGTTTCATTCTAGGGGATAGTTCTTTTGAGTTTTTATTTTGTATGGATGGATGTTATCAGCTAAATCGAATCATGTTGAGTATTTATTTTATCTTACAAATATAAAATAAAACAAAATTCTCTCACAAAAATGTGACTGATTTCATTGGAAAATTTGGTAAGTGACAAAAACCGTTTTTCAGTGACAGTAATGATGCTGCTTCATTTTGCAGGTGAGCTCTTCAAGTTTGTGTGCTATGTTAATGGAGGAGTACAACTCAAGTCATTCAAAGGATCCAGGTGATTCTTTGATTTGGTCTTTATCATTACAGAAGGAGGTTATATTTTCAAAAGAGGGAAAAGAATATTCTTCACCTTCCCGAGTGAGAATGGGTTTGTTCTTGAGTTGGGTCCAAAATTCTGAGTACAAAAGGGTTTCAAAACGTTGTTTCAACACTGTTGCTATTGTATTGCAGTAATTCTTCATAATACACAAGTTTGATAAATTATTTGTAAATTGTAATATTTTATAATTTTTAACCATTTTTAGAGATCTTCTCGCAACCCTTGTTTGGATCGTGACCCAGGGTTTTGGAACCCCTGCCTTAAATTGTAGGTCTCCTAATGTTGGTGGCTTTTATAATTAAATGTACCCATGTTTAAGAACTGTGTTTAGAAGATAGTGTTATCCTATATTATGAAGAATTCTATTTTTTAAAAATAGAGTAAATATTGTTACAATAGTGTTGATGAGTGTGTTAAAACTGATATCAATGTATACATGGTATAGGCTACACATTTTTTAGTTAATTAGCTAGCTGGGCCTACTTAACCTCCAACAATAAGACTAAAACAACACAATAAATACTCACTGAACTTCCATTGTCTTCTGTTCACCAAATAATAAAACCAATTTAAAATACTTGTTGAAGGAGAGCAAAACAACTGTTCAAAACACAAAACAACAAAGATCCCTCTCTCTTCACAGCAACAATCAATCACTCATACAGCTGATGTCTGGGGTTTAATTCCTGGTTAGACTTAAATCAGATGAGCAGAACTGCCGGTGTTTCTTCCTACTGACACTTATGAGGACTGTTTCACTGCCTGCTGAGGTGGACTATGAAATAACCCCTCCCACCAGCCAACACAGAGAGAGAGAGAGATAGAAGAGTGTCTCCTTGAGATGTGTGAGTCAGAGAGGGAAGAATAGTTCTCAAAGGATATGAGTCAAAGAAGGTTAAAAGAAAACAAGGACAGAAGAATTCAGTGAATTGGAGATGAGAAAAGAAAGAGCATTTCATTAGTAGATGTATGAGAGAGACACAGACATGCCCACATAACAGACCGGTCCATGTAACTAGAGAGAGAAGGTAGGGGAAATAACAAGTTCCCCTCCAAAAGGCAACATTCAAGCAAAAAGGAACTAAAAATATTACAAGTTCATGACCATGAAGAAGAGAGGAGGAGTGAGGCAATGTCCTCAGATTTAAACCAACATTATATTATTTTTTAAATTTGTTTATTGTTGATTAAAATCTTATTTATCTTTGATTTAAAATTATGTTACATGTATTGAAAAAGGTTATCCAATACTCTGGTCGGTTTAGTCTTGCAAGAAGGCATTCCCAACCCACAATCTTGGCTTTTGAATTAATTATCATCTTCACCCTAAGCAATATCTTGAAGTTTTCACAAATAATGTGTCTGAAACATGTACCGGTGCATTATTTATAATATTATATTTGTACTTTAAAATATTATATTATGATCAGACTCCTCCAATTATGTTTTTTTTTTCTTTGCAACGTTGGGAAACCTGTTTGAAAGCCTGCATAGTTCAAGCTTGTTTTAGAAGATTCAGCATTTTCACAAATATATATATTTGTGAAAATGCTGAATCTTCTAAAACAAGCTTGAACTATATGTATATATATATATATATATACACATACACACACACACACACTTTAAGGTCAGACAGAGTATAAGGGCCAGTTTCATAGTCAGACTTAGTACGCCTAAAGTGCGAGTCGATACTAAATACAGGACGACACCTACCTAGACCAAAATGGAATGGGCCAGTTTCGCATATGAAACTGGCCCATTCCATTCAATTTCAGGTAGATAACGTCTTATATTTAGTATAGCGCCGTACTTGAGGCTTACTAAATCTGACTATGAAACTGGCCCTAA
>CABFWB010001899.1:51728-97193 GCA_902151455.1 Timema bartmani | reverse complement strand
TCACTCGCATAATGATTGGCTGGCTAGATCACGTGATACCCTCCAAGTAACGTAAAGTAAAGTAAAAGACCTCCCAGGACATCTCTTACGTTAAGTTAACTGCAAGTCAACGTTAAGTTAAGTGCATCGTGATCGCTTCCATTTAAACACACAAGGAGATTATTTACGTTAAGTTACGTTAAGTTACGTTAAGTTACGTTAAGTTAAGTTTAAGTTGATCGTGATCCCGGCATAAGACTTGACTTTAAAAGTAGACCTACAGTTGGTTATTAAAGACCTTTGTCGAAATGACTTTAAAGAAGTGAGGAACCACGTGTAGATGTGTGCAAAACAAGCTACTACTAATAAATATTTGACGACATCAAGTTTTTTAACTTATAAACCGAATGAATAGTAAAACGCGGCGATAAAAATAATAATAAAAAAGTGGGGTTTTTTTTCATGTTTCGGTTGGTGTTATGGTTTTTTAATCTCAGACACTAAACTGGAAAGCTATGTTGAGTGTTTACCCTATCCATCCTCCTTGTAAAACATGCTAGCCAGAATCTGTATTGAGATACATAGAACAATGTAAAATACATTGTAGAGAATAATAACATACCACTGTACATGATTGAACTGTTTCATTCCATCTTACATTAAGTTATAATATAACCTATATGTTAGCATAACATTATATTATGTTAAGTCTTCCCCCACACCTAGGGTTACCAACTGTACTATTAAAAGTATAAGTAGGCCTACTCTTTTTGAGGTGGTTAAAACAGTGTACTCTTACTTTTCATCTATCAGAGCCAAATTTATCCTTCTCTTTTTGAATATTTTATAATTATTGTATTAGTTGGTGGGTGTGTGGAACAAGTCAAAATATTATTTTGAGTGACTAGTATTATTTAGACTTATATTAATAAAACTAATGCTAAACCTTATTTAGTTAACGTTAATAGTTTATTTAAGTTACCGATGTATAAAATTATATATTCTGAAGTTACCTACTCTAATAAAAACAGTGAATAGGATTCAATTAAGACAGTTCTATATCCTTTGGAGTCAAAAATATATCAATTTCTCTGATTGAATTTAAAACTCCCTGACATTTTCTTGGTAGTTTTAAATTACCTGACATGTCAAGGTTTCTCATATTTTTCCTGAACGTGGCATGTATAAATAATAAGTTATGTAATTTATGTGGTATTTGCACTTTTTGCAGGATTCAGATATTGTAACTCCAACCATACCAAGGCAGCTGTTTCAATATTTAGGAATTTTTAAAGTTGCAGGTTTATAGCTTTAATTTAATTTTTGTTCTGATATTGTAGTAGGTATACAATTATTAACAACATGAGTTTACTTCCCTTGTATTGGTACAAATTCATCCAAATATAGCAAATAATTTTAGACATCTCTGGTAAGGAACCTTAACTTAGCTGGTGAATACATTAAGACACCAACCAACAAGAGATGATAACAGGAATAAAGTTGAATTACCGAGTATTGTGGACTCAACAACAACTTGAATAACATGAAATAAACACTCAAGCTTAACCAGATAAATAGATTCTTACTTTGAACAAAGAGTCCAAAGTTCAAAACTAATCATCTGCACAGATTTATTTGCCCATATTATTCCCAAAAAATGGTAAGCATACCCCCAAGGGTACACAAAGGATTTCAAGGGGTACACAATGCAACACACAAGTAAGTTTTATTATTATTATTATTATTTATTATTATTATTATTATTATTATTATTATTATTATTATTATTATTATTATTATTATATTAGTATGGTAAACCAATTAATGTAGATTTTGATGTGATGTCATGGAATTTTGTAAGCTTTTCCACAACTTTGCTTAGCTTATAGCTAAAGCTTTGTTAAAATGAAAACTGGTTTCTACTTTACAAAATAGCAAACAAATATTTTGGGTTTTTTTAAGAACTGGAAGGGCTACCCTTGAAAGTGGTATGCTACCGGCAAAATGTTTGGGGAAACACTTGTTTTAGATAAATATAGGTGCTGTTTCTATTAATTATGTTCAATTAATTTTTTTTAATACCCCAGGGTTATGTTATATCCACCCACAAAAAAAATCACAACAGCCGGAACAACTTAAATAGAATCCCAAATTATGACCTCATAATGCCCTAGTTCTACCAACCACAACACCAGAGAGTGAATAACAGAAGTCAAGGTCAACCACCTCCACATCAGTTGAACATATCCTCGAGTCACAGGTGACCAATCACCTGATAATAATATGTCTGCTCCATCGGGGGGTGGGCGGGAAGTCTACATCATTGTTAACAGTAACCCAGCCCCACCCCCTGATAGGCGCCCGTGTGGAACAAAGCTGGTGGGTTTGCCTAGAACTTCACATGCTTAGATATTCAATTATATCACCCATCAACATAGCTCGATATTATTACAGTTTTGTTAACTTTGACACAAAACTCTTAGCAAAAAATATTGTTGTGTTTGCATCAATATTTTAAAAATCCTTTTTTTAGAGAGTTGAGCAGTTGCTATGCTTTTTAAATTCCCTTAGAACTACTTTCAACTTGTACTGATTTTAGAATACAATCTAAGGAAGATAAATTTTAAAGTAATGAAACTTTGGGGATAGGAAAATCACACTTTGGAAAATTGATATAAATGAACCCAGCTTGGTTTCAAACCTTGTTTACCTCGATAAAAGCCGAACATGTTAACACATATCCAGCCCTTCTATTTAAGTCAGTGTTTTTCAATGTTCACGCTTATGGCCAAACATTACAGCTAGAGTAGGATTTTGGTAGGACAGGCCTTTTAGAAAATACAAACTTAATCTTTTGCAAACATTGACATTTTACTATATTTATTTTATAGGTACTTATAGGTATTTATCAGAAGTGACAGCTGATCATATGACTTGACCGGTGAATAAGTTGAAGTAAATCTAGTGGCTTTTCTATCTTTCAGATAAGGAGGCTCTTTTATATGGAAATTGGACTGTACTAGCTGCACAGGTGTTTCTAAATGTTTAACTTTGATGGGGGTCTTTATCTTTACCAACCCAACATCGCCATGTGTAGAAGGTCAACACAAGAAAAAAATCAATATAGAATAAACCTGACATTTAGAAGTGAACGCAAGGCACAAACATCATATGAAAGTTTGATATGAATGCCAGTTTTACCAAGTGATAACAAAAGATCAGACTATTTATATGCATTTATAGCTATAGTAGAATTCTGGTAGGGAGGAGTTTTCATAAAATACAAACACATCTTCTTGCTGTCAAGTTTGTTAGAGTGGGATGGAATGGGATGTAAGAAAAGGCCAGTGTTCTTTGCATTTTTTATGGCAAAACATTTTTTTTGGCCAAAATAAATAAAATATTGCTCCAGTACAGACATAGATTTTAATTTTCGTCACATGTTGATACCAACAGTTCCTGAATATCCATCGTGAGCATAGCGGCATTATCTAACAAACTTTTTAAATGAAGAGAAAAAGTTGTCATCAAATTCCAGTAAGCCCTTGACAGAAATATTCAAGAAATTTTGAGGTCACCGAGTGAAGAAAATTAAAATCTATGTTTGTACTGGAGCAATATTTTAATTATTTTGAAATGTAAATACAATGGCTTTTTCTCACATCACCTTCCATCACACCTTAACATTTTACTTTATTATTAGTATAGGTTCATACGTATTGATATTATCTATCAAAATTTACAGATGCAGAACACATTACCTGACGTGTAAATATGTGACGATAGCTCTAGTAACTTTTCTGTCATCCTATGAAAATTGGATTGTACATGTTACAGATAGAGCTAGGGCTGTGTACAACAACAAAAATCTACCCTTGTGTACGAGTTCCAGGAATATATGAATGGTTAATTAGATATACCTTCATGTTAGTTTAATTACTAATAATGGCGAACTTAAATTGTTGACATCTTAGCTCACTCAGCCTTTGACTGTCTACTGAGCTGAGTCCTGGGTTTGATTCCTGGCATGACCGAAAAATGTATCATCAGTGAAATGTGGGTTTCACAATAATGAACTGACGGCTGGAAGCTGGATCTTGTGTATGTTCTATATTTAAGTTAGTTTATAAGTCATGTGATGAAATAATCAGTCGGTTCAGAAAATTAATGTTAAATACTGAAAAAAAAAAGTTTAAAATTACAACATGGGGAAGGTTCTGCAATAGGTAGCAACCCAAAGTTGCCAAACTTAAGTGCTAACCTAAGACTTCTTAGGAACCTCAGGGGTGTAATGTTTAGATCTCAGTCAATAACTTCTATTAGAGAGCTACCAGGCGGGATGCAAGGTGTCTCAGATTCCTAAATAGTCAGTCTTGAGCATTAATAAGCTCAGGTGTACTACAAATTAAAATTAATAAACTTGAAATATAAACTTATAAATAATAAAAGAATGCTACTCATCTGTCTTGATCAAATAAAAATTGCAACTTTGAAGGAAATAAAAATATTTATTGATAAGCAGACACACTCCTAGCAAGTAGCAGCAAGATTGTTTGTTTCCGCATCCTCTAGCTACCAGTATTTCCTGTTTCCTTTATATATATATATATATATATATTCATTCAAATGTTGTTCCATTTATTTAAAATGCATCTTACTCATCCTGTTACCTTAATTTAAAAGTTACTGAAGAATAAAACTAAAAATCAATCAGAATGGTGATCTAGAAATTTGTATGTTTAGCTAATCATCTTCAATATTTCATCAAATTGTCTAATTGGAGCACAAAGTGGCTCAAATATTGTGAGAATGTTTTATTAAACCCTCCTTATTTATTAATGTGGCGGAAAATACCATAATATAGTTCTGGTTAGTCAGTGATTGTACTTGTATTCTGGTAGAAGGGATCTTTTAGAAAATGTTGGCAGATTTTTGTGTGGTCAACATTAACAACATGTTATTTATAAGTAACAGTATTTCAATTTATTATCCATCAAAAGTGAAAATCGCCCATTACATGGCTTTTCATATAGATATATGAAAATTGTATTAGTAACTTTGATAACTATCACAAAAGTTACTTCCTATCTAAATGAGTTTGTAGCCACCTTGAGTGAATTTGGTTTGAATATCTTTGAGGACAAAATGCAAGTAGAGCACAAATTATTTTGAATTAATCTACGTGTATTATCGACTTATAGCTTCTCTTGTGTTAAGTGCTTGTGAAAACCATTATATATTATATTGAAGTGAATGATGCTTTCTCAATGTAGTATTTTAATTTCAGGTTTATTTCATCAACCTTATCCACAATCATTTGACATAATTTATTATTAATGAGGCTTGCCAGGGGGTTGTGTAAAATTGAGATAATTAGGTTCACAGCTCATTATTTTGGGTTTAATTCCAATTACCATAGCAAAACACCACATTGATTTTTATTAATTGGTGTTTGCTTGAATAGAGAATCAACCTAAATTTTTAGAATGTGGTACCTCCTAATTTTAGTGAACTTAGGACCATTTAAAAAGTTATCAGCCTATAATGAACCAAGGGTTCTTCAAGATATCTTAATCTAACCAATATAAAACAAAGAGATTAGAATAGGTGATGAGTTTTAATCAAAGACACCAGTATCCACATAAAAGGTGGATAGAGATTCACACTGTGAAGAAACCCCTTTTGTGGGCCTGGCCAGTACTTGAACCCTGGTCTCATGAGTGAAATAACTCGTGCTAGCACGCCTAACTCTACCATTTATAACTCCCCTTAAGGGTACCACATTGTAGAGCCCCAAGATGCGTTGCAGATGTTTAGAAATCTCGTATTATTTAAGAAGTTGTTTGATATTTTTAAATATAGTATTCAACTAAATGTAGGCAAAAGTTATCAGCAGGCTTCTGACCAGTTAAAAAGTTTAAATTTTGAATTTAAAGTTAGAAATAAAATAACGATGCTTCATGCAAATATTTGTACTCCTATTAACCTTCAGACGGTTATAAACCTAGATCCAGCCTTCTATCAAATAAAGTCATATTTTGAAAGGGTCATAAAAGAAAATTTTAAGATAGTGTGGGAGGGTTTTATAGGGATTTATTTAAGTTACATATATATTCTTTTAAATACTTCAAACTAGTCAAATCGTTGGTCTACATTTTGGTGAAAACAATATTAAAAAATATCAAATCATCTCATAAATAACCCAGGATTTATAAGTATATATGCAACATTTCTCAGTGCTCGCCCATATAGCACCCTCAAGGTTTTTATGGGTGCAGTAAAATAATGTTCATTAATTTGAAAATGGCAATGTATACATGTGTTCTCATCAATAACACACCAAACCTACGAGTGCGATGGATGTGGGGGGGNGGGGGGGGGGGGGGAGCAACAATCCTGACAAGCTGTTATTGTAAAAGGTCGCGAGATCCTCACGCTTCAAGGCTACACTGGACAAGCCTACCAACTGCCACCCACTACCAGAATTTCTATTTACAGACCTGACATAACTGCGGAATATGTATTAAGTGTGAGAATAAACAGATAACTTCTCGGGTCACTATAAACACGTTTCAGTCCATTGATAGTAGTGTGGCTTGATGTGAAACTATTTCTCGCAGGAAAAACATTTTTTTTTTTTAGATTCTACTATGTGTTATATTTAAAAAGGAGCCCAAAAATGTGAAATTGTGTTCAAAACCATATACTTTTCTAGTGTTAACCATTTTTGAAATGGCTGCTAATACACTTTATATTAAGTTTTTGGAATTCTATTATCATACATACATAAGGTGAATCCCTATATATCCTATAAAGAGGCCCTAAGGACTTCTTAATTGTTTGTCTGAGTTTTACTTAAATTCTGAATATCCAAGATGTAGTAGCAAAAAATTGCTATTTATTTCATAATATCTAATAAGGTACATTTAGTGTACAATATAAACACAAAGTTTTATCTGATCTGACTCAAGTTTATTTTTGAGTTTTTTTTTTACCACCACATCTTACCACCTGTTCTGGTTATACACTATGTACTAATTACACTAATGGTTTTAGGGAAGAGGAAAATTATAGTTATAGGAGGTGTATCCACATTTGAGTGGAGGCAGAGTGTAAAACCATTTTGGAAAAACCAGCTTCAGTACACCCGTGTGAGATTCAAACTTCGATCTACCCATCTTCGGCAGTCAAGTCTACTATGAGAGTAGAACTTTAGACCATGTGGCCATCGAGGCGGGTTTGCAACAAGTTAGCTCATAAACTTCTATTACAGAGTGGCCACAATATTTCATAAGGAAAAAAAGATCCCTTAGTTTTCCCTCGTCTATAAATTCAAATTTTCCAGACTAAAAATGTATTTATTGGAATTGATAAGAGCTATAAAATAAAATACTCCATCTCATTAAGGCTTATTTTTGGAATGTACTAAAAAATTAATAATGATATACTTAATCAAAAACTGTGTTGGAATCTTCTTCAAGTTGCTTTTTATGGGTGTGAAATACAGTATTTTAGCTTACATGATGAAAAAAAAAGTTTGGATGTCAAAAACAAGGCGCTTAGGAAGGAAGCATTTGGTCCAAAATGGAATAAGAATAATGGGGATCGGAGAAGGTTACATAATGATGAGTCACATGCCCTGTACTCATCACAAGACATTGTTAGTATAATCAACTCACTTAGATTACGGTGGGCAGGACAGACAGTGTTAATAGGAGAATCTAGAACCTTGTTCAGGGTATTGACTGACAAACCAATGAGAAGAGACCATTGGGAAAAGAGATTATTTTTAAATATTTTTTCCCTCCCTTTCAATTTTCAAAACAACTATAGACTTTGTTAAGTTGAACTTCAATCAATAAATTAATAAAAAGATGATTTCAGAATATTATAAGATTTTTCTTAAGGGTTACACTGTCACATTTCATTTATAAAAGTTATTTGATAAAATAAATATGATGTAACTTTGACAATCCATCAAATATCTTTTATACAATAATATATTTTATAAACCTATCGTTTACATAAAAGAACATGCTCTAGGATTTTATCAAAGAAAATAGTGGAAGTCTGGAAGATAATGATGGACAAGCCGACAAAGTAGTTAAAAATGTTTTTGTACAGTATTAACATAGTATGTTCTTATATAAAACAAACTTCACACTTAGGCTCTATCTAAGTGTATTTTTCATTTGTTTAGTGGTTCTTTCATAAATATTTTTCACACGATTGGCATATATTTTTGTAATCATATATACTGTGAAAACTTTGAAGAAAATAATGTAATAACATATATTTTATCAAAGGTGGTGTCAACTATTATCATATTAAATAAAATGAATATTTTTCTTTTTTTCTTCTTAAATCACCAACCTGGTGGTTGGTTTGATGTGAAGGTATTTTCACATATTTTCCATGGTTCATTTATATGCCACAATCGACATGGGACTGACGGTTTTACTTCCCCTCCAAAGGAAGTTGTGGTACGGATTTGTGTATATTTCTTTTATAAAATAAATATGATATTGTAATATTGTCTTAGGAAAGAAAATATTGTTCGAATGATTTTAAGAGTTTGTGGATTATTTTTAGTGTAATGAAGAAAGCCAGTGTATCACTAGTGTGAAAGGATATATTGATATTGTATGTTTATGCTGCGTACTCGTATGCTGATAAAATGGCAAAAATCTTCAAGATGTTTAGTTTTAATGTTACAGATGATAAAAGCATAAGCATAGTTTAACAATTACCAACATCGGGGAACCATAAGTAGTCCGATACCTTAGCTCATTTGATAGTGTGTCTGTCTACTGAGATAAGGGTCTTGGGTTAGATTCCTGTCATAGGCAAAAAATTTATTGACCCAGGCCACAGGCTGGAAACAGTGATAGATGTAAAGTAAAGGTACCATATGTCAGATTGTTAATGTGTTGTGTAGCACAAGGGCTTGACACCCAATCATCTCCAAGTTACCATTAATATTAGATTTCAAGTTTTGTAAATATATGGTTCAGTCCATGTTGAAGAAGTCCACCAAAATTAATATTTTGTTAATATGACACAAAGAATTAGTTTTTTTTAACTTGAATAGTGTGAATATCCTATCAGAGCAGTCCTGAACACCCGATAACATAAAAGTGACACCGCACATTGACCAAGAGCAGTCGGTGGCTCTTTTACTATTATATTCTTTAAATGGCTCAAATACTATGCGGCAGTGAGCGACAGTTCAAATTTGGCTTTCGTTTACTTTACGGACGGACACGCATGTCCGTTTCATCCCTCATACTATTTGAATTCTATAGAAGAGAGTTTATGTACTAATTACGCTAATGTGTTATGGATAAGAATAGTTGTATTTAGAGGAGGTGTACCCACATTTGCAAAGAGGGAGAGTGGAAAACCTTTAGGGAAAATCACCCTCAGTACATCTGACCAGGATTCGAGCCCCGAGCTACCCGTCATCGGCAGTCTAGTCTATTGCATGAATGATGTTTTAAAACAAGAGTATTCAAGTTGGGGTTTGCCATGACATCTTAGAAGGCACCGTACGTAGAATTTAAAAAAATGTACATACATGTATATTTCTCATTTATAACTTATTGTTTAATATATTGTTTGGATGAAACTTATTTTGTGTATTTTAGATGTAGACTACAGAATATGTAGAAGTGACACTATGCACCAACAAGTTTGGGGCTACAAATAAGAGGATAAATCATACAGAGGGGTATGCACAAAAAAGGTTGAATACCACTGCCTTAGACCATTCAGCCACCCAAATGGGCTTGAAAACATTTAAACCTAGTCAAAAACCTTGATAAAGTGTTAATTAAAACCAATTTTAAATCAAAAAACCAAATCGTATATAGGTACATATCAAGGAAGTTTGGGAAAAGAAAACATAAATACTGATCACATAGGTGAACTAAGTAAAAATGTACCAAAAATAAGGTAGACCTAATCATCTAAAAAAAAATTACATTTCTTGCCCTTAATATTTTGTTAGGATTTTGTTATTTTTAAACAATATAATTATTATTATGATAGATTAACCCGCCTCGGTGGCGTAGTTGGCTAACGCGCTAGTCGTGTTGAGCCCGACTGCCGAGGACGGGTAGATCGAGGTTCGAATCTCGGTCGGGTGAACTGGGAGTGGTTTTTCCTAAATGGTTTTCCACTCTCCCTCCACGCAAATGCGGGTTCACTTCCTCTATTCAACCTCCCCAAATCCTAATCCATTAGCGTAATTAGTACTTAAGCGTATAACCCGTATGGGTAGTAAGACGCGGTGCTAAATAATAATAAAATTATGATAGATTAAATTAAATCAAATTAAATTAATCAATATGAAGTGTGTTTTCTGGAGCATGATAGTTTAATCTTTAAAAAAAAGCAATAAACAATCAAATAATTTATCATTATAACCCTATGGATTATATATAACATTACAAACTGTAAACTTAATAGATGCACATGCAGTGTAAAATAAATACACCCTCTTACAGTAAAATTATCTAATTAGATTACCTACTGTTTCTTCTTAAATGAACTTCACCATCCGCCATAAAATAAAATGGTTCTCCACTTAAAGTTCTTCTAAAGAAGATCAAATCTTTCAAACTTTTTAAATCTTTTAAGTAATATTGTAACATTTGATATTATATTAAATAAATAAAATTTTAAAAAATACATAATACATATGAAAATTTTCTTTATCATATTTGTTGTGCATGTCAACAAATATTCTGTGTAAACAAATAGAGAAATTACAAGTGTATATGACTCATACTTATTAAATATAATATTGTTTTAATTAATTTAGTATTTTGAAAACTGAGCCATTAATACTTTTTTTGGTGTTTGTTAAACATGAATCCCCATTTGAACATTACCAAATTAAAAGTGTGTTTACAGTGATCAAACCAAGCCATACTTTGTTCCAATATTTTAAATGGCTCTTCCCAAGAGTAGTTTATAGTGTCTGAAGCAAGTTACAGCACTGTTTGTTTATGACTGTTATGGTGGGAGTAAGTGTAGGATGTCGTCTTGTGACGTGTGAGTTTGAGACATTGCACAGCCCACACTCACTGTAATAATATAGCAGATACCATCTGTATATAATAGTTCCAGGTAGATAGCAGCACTAGTTAACAATGTTTTACATTTACAGTTTCAAGCTTCTGCTTCAGATGACAACTATGTAATCAAATCCTTAAGCAATACGTGGTTTTAAGATTATACCTTTTATCAGCAAATGTGTACCTGCTTTAAGGTTATTTTTATAATAATTAACATTATATAGCCCGCGTCGCTGGGCAGGCAGTCTAAACGTCAAACTTATCGAGTCTGGTTTGGAGATTATACCTGAGATTTAATATTGGATTGTTCATTAAAACAAAAATTATATATATATATATATATATACGATTAATAGAAAACTATGTGGTATTCATCATAAATTCTAACTACCATAACAATAATAATTATCAGTAAAAAGCATGTATGAGGATAACAAGGGTTGTGTTAAGACAGAGAGTGGGAGGGCAGAGTGGTTCTAAATAAAAAATGGAGTAAAGCAGGGTAGTTCCCTTTCAGCTCTCCCCACTACGATTTGTAATGATAGTAGAAATTATCATAAATAGAGTGGTAGTAAAACTCAAGGAGGAAAGAATGAAAGCCATGATTTTTGTTGTGACTTGATGGTATGGATTGGGCTATAAGGCAGAAGAAGTACAGGAATAGCCACAGGAATGGAATGAAATTTACCCAGGTGAAGTGTGAAGTGATGGTAATGATAAGGAAGGGGATAAGTCCTAGTAAAGCTATAAAGTTGGATGGAGTAGCCGAGATGGTATGGGCATGTAATGAGGATGGGAGAGGAGAGGATACCAAAGAAAATGCTGTAGATGAAGTATTTAGGAAAAATACCACACGGGAGACCAAGAAAGAGATGGGAGGAGCAGAGAAAGTGTGCAAGTGAGAGGATAAGACTGGCCGTAATTAAAGGAGGAAGAATGGTGGAAGACTACATCTAGAACTACATTTAAAAAAATCGCACAATGTTGTGGAACTTTAGCAAATATTTTTTTAATTATTTTTAAAACATGCTTTAATATTTTGAGGGTTTATAAAATCAAAATGTCTCGTGCTGCGGGAAAGACAGCTACTAGCGAAGTGACAAGTTCTCGATGAAAACTTTGCTGGTGTGAATATTGGTCAGGTCAAAGTTTCTTAGTCTTAACGTGATGTTTAAGCAGGTTAGATATTAATCAGGTCCATGCAGTAATACCTCGTTCGTTTGATGAGTTAAGAACCGGAGTACTGACTAAAGTCGAAAATCTATGGATATCAAAACAGCCTTTATTTAGCTTGCAAATGCACTATGTATTAATAGTGTGGTTATTTTAATCTCAAAAATAAATAATAATAACATGTTTTATTATAAAATAATATAAGAGATTCAATATAAATAATTTCAAAAAACAGTGCACACCAGACGACTTCAAAGAATGAATGACAAAGAAATAAGATGGCACGTGGTGGTGGTGATGAAATGCAGTTCAAGAGCAATGCAAGTGACAAAATTTGGAAACAAGGCTAGAATTGAAATATGACCAAAAGAGAAAAGCGTTGAAACCTAAAGCGGCAATAGTCGAGGTATTATGTATAAGCAAGTTTCCATAAATAAATAATCAAATAGTCCATAGATTGTGGTAATATCCTGAAAATCAAATATATACTGTATGCAAGAATGGTCTAGCTTAGTGTTTCCCTAACTGTTGTGCATGTACCCGCAAGTGCATGCCAAGGATTTCTGGGGGTGCGATGTCAACTAAGTTTTATTAATCAAAACTTGCTTTATATATAATAATAAGTCTGAAAAACACTTGAACAATATTTTGTTGTGATGTCATGAGCTTGCAGCTGACATGTAAGGCCTTGGACAAATTGTATGACTTGGAAGAGCACTTGTGTTTATATTTATCATAGATTACAATAATTCAAAGATTAAAATATAACATATGAGTTAATATTTAATATTGGTTCATTTTTATTCAATATCTTGAAAATGTGAATTCTAGTAATGTAATAGTTTACATTTCAGGGAGGAGAGGGTGGTCCACACCCCTATGGTCGTCTCTTTGGCTTCATGCCTGCACACATGCCCCACTTGCTAACATTAGGATTAACAAATTTCACTACCCACACTACCCGACAAAATCTGTGACTTTCACTCATTTGGGTAGATTTTAAAACATTAAAATTACCTGAACCAACACAAGACTAAATGTAGAATAAATAGATTTTACATTGAAATAATAAATATATTAACTAATCAGGTACATAAAAACAAAAAAGGGATTTGTATAAAAATTGTTAATAAAAAAAACAGTTATATCTCACCACAAAATTATAAATATACAAACTCTTTTATGAAGAATGTTTTTATTTATCAAAATGCTAGTTCATGTCAAACCATCGGGTGACTCGACGGGCTTATACTCGTTAGCTTTCACTTTATTTTATTTTTACTGCCCAATAAATGAGTAAATAACTTAAATGAAAAATTAAAGTGAGCAAAATCAATATATAACGAAAAACAAATAAATCAAACTAAAACAACAGCACATGGACATACAGACATGTAAAATCCCAGCACCAAAGTAAAAGATAAAATAAAAACAAGTGCATACCCATGCTTTAACGAGGGATGGTGCTGCTGAGGCCTCATGTACAGGTTAAATAATGACTTGGTCGCTAATCTAGAACAAAATATCAACATGCAGGCGCCATCAATACAACAGCAATAAGCGAGCCAAACAAAGTATATAAAATGTTGCTGCGATGAGAAATAAATAATATCATGAGCATATTCTCTCTTCATTATTTTTCACTCTATGGGAAATGTTCCCACAATATTTAAATGATTTTCCTTCAAGGATTTTAATTTTAATTTTAACTGTGGTCCTTATATAACGCCAGGATTACTGATGTTGACGTCCTCTTACAGACATTCAATTGTGGAATAAAGCCCACTTACATTACTTTATCAGGACTCAACTTGTCAACTCAATGGGCAACTTATGTGTGGGAAAGTTGTGCATTAATGAATTAAATGAGTATCAGCAAGTGATCGAGGGTTATACAAATGATAAAGAAGCCACTATTTATACCAGTAAAAGTGTACAAAACTCTTTGACATAATGGAACTATGGTTATGTATTATCTAAAACTATTTTAGTATTGATTTTAATAAATAAATATATTTTCATTGATTTTTTTTCAGCACTTATGTTTAAGATTTTCAAATTACTTGACATCTTACCATTAGTTTATTTTTATGTGGCTGTTTTCAAAATTTCCTTTAATTGTCTTTTTATTTTAATAGTAGCGCCGCTATCATAATCAATTTAATGTTCACTTTATTTTTACATAACATAAAATAAAGGTTCTCCTCTTGTTTTTAAATGGAAGCCATCACAATGCAGTTAACTTCATGTTCACTTTGCGTTCACTTAACTGAAAGACTTGAACTTTTATGTTAAGTTATCATTAAGTAAAGGATATCACATGTTCTAGATAGCCAATCATATTGCAAGAGATGTCAACAGGGCTAGAGAGTACTTCATTTGTTTGTTTATGGTATGCAGATAAATTCTCTGGTACAGTTTTTTCTGTGTCTCGCAAACTATATAACATTGTAGTCTCTTGGTACACTTTATTATATCAAGTAAATCTTTTATTGCAAGTATTTATAACCTAATCAGCCATAAATGATTGGGTTTAATTTTAATGACCATCTGGTTTTCAAACAGTTCAAATTCATTATCTGCATTTTACTCAAGTTGTTACGTTACATGAATTCTGTTACGTTAATGTTAAGTGAATCTTAAGTGAACATTATGTTACATGAACATTAAGTTTATCATGAACCGTACCGTACCGTATGTTACTTAGGTTAAATTCATCACACTTTAATGCTGTTGACAAGGAGGTTGAGGTTCAAATCCCAGGCGGTTGAAATGGTTTTCTTTTTTAAATGTGATTTCCTCTTCTTCAATCTATATTAATTTGTATGCAATTCCTTTAAACTAACCTCCTCATTTCAAATCATTGTCATCATTGCTTGTGTGTTAAACGTTAAGATAAAAACTATATACCCAAGTTTAAAAGATGTATAAGGATTTACTATTTATTTTGAGTTTGAAAGAAGTGGCTACAAAACTTAAATCAAGGTGGACAAATAAGAAATGGAGCAACATTTTTTTAATTTAATTTTTTAAGAACATTAATTTATGAGAAATAATTTATAGAACTAATACAATTGGGTTAAGATTTTGACCACTATTCTATCAGATTTACTTTGAATTTGATATAATTTTAAAATTAAAATATAGGCTATAAGGTCTATGAAAGTACCATAACATGGAGGGAACATTTGGCACAAACAAAAAAACATATATATATATATATATATATATAGCCTATACTAAACTAATTGGTATTAATATGAATCTTGTTTAAACTAGCCTGATATTAAATTATGATACAGTAACTTGACAAGCTTAAAGTACATTCTAATTCTACATCGGAATTTAGCCTGTTAAAATAATTAAATGTAAAAGTGATACAATTTAAGAAATGCTCAACTTACTCTATCTAAAAGTTAAAACATTTCAAACAAAAATAATTGAATTTATATATTTACAATCATGAGCTGCAAAGTTAGTTTAAATTACTCTAAAAGCTCTTGTATTGTTTCAAAATATAAATGTATGGGAAAATAATATTTAAAGAAAAAGTTAAGTGATTCTGATAAATGAATATCCAAACAAATTTACTGCAAAATAATGTAATGCAATTAATAGGGAAGGAAGCCAACCTGAAAGTATACCTGTAATCACGTTGGGCCTTTGATGGAGTTTTTTTAAATAATTTCTTATTTCACATTTACACATGATTTAAAATGTTTGGAAATATTATTTATTTCATATTTCTCCGACAGCAAATAATGACATTGAAAAAGTACCTGAAACTTGTAGTGTTACCAGATAACAGGTTTCTATTCAACCGTCCATCCAGTTGCATGAATTGAATTAAGCAACCAGTTATATGGAAAAACTACAAGTTCCAGTTACTTTTACAAGTATGTAAATGTCCATTTTTGTGTGTGTGTTTTTCTGTATCTCTTAATATGGAAAATAAGTACAGTATTTCTAAAAATATAAATTCATATGTAACTGTTAGAGTGAACAAAATTTGTAAGTGCAAATAAATGAAGATGAAAGTTTTTTTGTTTCACTCAATGACTAGCCTAACTATTCTTTCAGGATCACTTCATTCACTAACACTTACATTTCATTACTGTACAGTCTTTTCAAATTCATTAAACAATAATTAGTTTACATAAGCAAATGTATTGGCTGTTGTAAGACATAGTAATTTGACTTTATTTTAAACAAAATTAAATTATAAAAAAGAGGTTTAAGCCAAATAAATCGAAAATAAACATGTATTAATTACGTGTAATGTACCTGGATGCGGTTGCCATGGCGCTCTGCGGTGAAGTGATGCCGACATTGTGGAAGTCCCCTGTGGAGCTCCACCTCTTGGCTAGGCTGAGATTACCAACAGAGGTCGGTCTCTGCGGGGCCGAGTGTTTCTGTGTAGGGGTAGAGCGCCCTGTGCCTGCAGGGGTGGCTCTCTGAGGGGGAGGGGGTGTTGGAGTGTGTGTGGGGGAAGGAGATGTAGGTACAGGGGAAACACTGTTGGAGCTCGGAGAGTCTGAGTGGAGTGAGCCTGTCGACTGGTAGTGGACCACACGTCTACCGCACCAACAAACACAAAATAAACGCTAATAGCAAATATGGAAAAGATAAATCTAATTGTTTTATGATAACAAATGTGTATTTAAATATAGGCTAACATCTTAAAAAACCTCTTAGTGGAGCTGATCAAAAGTGAGCTCTGACCACCTGTGTGTCCAACTCTTCTGTTAGGAAATCATTAAGATTGAAAAAATATTTTAATAAGCAAAGAGTCATATTTTATTAAATCAACTAAGAAAATTAAAAATATAGTTCATTTCAATTCAGTTGAATAGGTTCTACAAAGAATATTATTTGTATTTAAGACTAATAATTTCAAAATATATTCCCAAACTAACTCACAGTGTGTTTTTACAGTAGTCTCCGCATTTTATATTATAAGCATTGTTCTGGTAATAATGCAAGCTCAATTCTAGCGGTAGTTTTCATAATTAATTAATTCATTCATTCAATCATTTTCATAATAGTTTCATAATAGTATTTGTAGGTGAATGTTGGTACATTTCCTTAAGATTCACATTTCTTATACTGTACTGTTAATTTAGTATAAGTTAAGGATGGTCCTGATACGAAAAAGTATCTGTGAAACAAACTAGGTATTAGTTGGGTTTTTTTCTACCACATAAAATAGAACCTGTAATATTCTGATTAAATACAGTGCATAATGTACCAAGTCATTCATATCATGAATGTAGAGTTATAATTTAAATCCATCTTCAGACCTTTGTATGTTGTACTTGAGAATTTATACGGAGCTTAGTAGGTGAGCCAGTAGCAAACTTGGTAAACTGTTTAGTCAAGTGAATATAAATAATTTCTATTTGCTTGAGCAAGTGTCTTCCTCATCCCGTTTTGCAGCAACTAAACGCAAAATAAGCAAATGTGGACAGGTCAGCTTAGTGGAGTTCATTATTGAAAGAAGTTCTCCAGGGTTGGCATTTCAAGAATAAACAAGGGTGAGAAACCGCTTACAAATAAATTGAGGACATTATCGGAATCGAGGAGTTTAGAGTTGCAGAAAATAAAGTATAAAATATGGGCTCTACAATCTCAAGAGAGAAAATAAAAGCTTCTAAAAAGTTCAATAATTCACTGGGGAACAATTTTTAACATAATTTCGGTTGAGTTCGATTTTTCAGCTGTTTTATAGTTAAATAGACATGCTGATTTCAAAACTGTAGTTAGTTTTCTTCTATCACGTCAAGTTTTTTCTCTACAGCTTATCTTAATGAGACCACTCTCCGCTGGATCGAGCCTGGATCATAGGAATCACTAGTGCTCTCCTATTGGCTGAATTAAACCTGCCTCGATTGGGGAGGGGTGAATGACGCAGTAGGAGACCAGCGACAGGTTCATACTTGTTTAGGCTATTCAGTTACACCTGAGATAGTGTAGTGGGACGTTGTGTGTCACGCTGTAGAGTGAGGCGCATTTCGAAGTGGAGTCCGAGTTCTTGTCTGTATACAAGGAGCTACCAGTGTTTAGTTTTTTTATTTACATATGTACTTATCTCCTTTCCTTTAGATCATGTCTGCCTCTGCTATTTCGCGTCGTAAGTGCTTAAACCGCCCCGATTCGTTTTGTTATATATGTGGCAGTTTCACCATTCCCAGTCAAAGGACAAACATCAGCGCATTTGTCAGGCAAGCCTATTTTGCATATTTTAAAGTAAAAATTGGCGATCAAGATAAATCTTGGGCCCCTCACAAGGTGTGCAAGCAGTGTGTCGAGAGTTTACGGATGTGGAAGAAGGGAACACGTGATAAATTGCCATTTGGTATACCTATGATTTGGCGAGAGCCCAGAGATCATTCAAGTGACTGTTACTTTTGTATAGTGAAAACGTCAGGATATAACAAGAAAAACAAATGTAAAATAGAGTATCCTAGTTTACCATCAGCTATACGCCCAGTGCCTCATTCAGCTGAAATCCCAGTGCCAGTTTTCAAAGAATTACCCTCTTTCGAAATACAGGAATATGAGTATGGTGAAGATGTAAGTGACACCAACGATGAAGATTTTGAAATTGAAGATGACTCCATTCGTAAGGGATTTTATCAGCATGAGTTGAATGATTTGGCACGAGATTTGGGACTATCCAAAAAGGCTTCAGAACTCCTAGCATCAAGACTGCACGAGAAAAACTTGCTTGAAAAAGGAGCTAAGGTATCCTACTTTCGATCAAGAGAAAGTGAATTTATGCAATACTTTCGAAGTGACGGTGGATTTGTGTATTGCCATAACGTACATGGTTTAGTGGAGAAGTTGGGAATTCCAGCCTATAACGCTACTGAATGGCGACTGTTCATTGATAGCTCAAAGCGGAGCTTGAAGTGTGTCCTCCTCCACAATGGAAATTTATTTGGTGCAGTCCCAATAGGCCATTCAGTTTGTTTGCGTGAAGAATATGACGACATAAAGAGAGTCATTGATTTGTTGCAATATCACATGCACAAATGGATCATCTGTGTTGACCTTAAAATGGTCTGCTTTCTTCTTGGCCAGCAACGCGGATATACCAAGTATCCCTGTTTTTTGTGTATGTGGGACAGCAGAGCTCGTGAGAAGCATTGGGTGCAGTCGATTTGGCCGCCAAGATCTGACCTCAAACCTGGTGATCCAAACATTCTACATCAGCCACTTGTCGACAGAAAGAACATTATATTTCCACCTCTGCATATAAAACTGGGCCTCATGAAGCAATTTGTTAAAGCTTTGCCAACTGAAGGAGACTGTTTCAAGTATCTCATTTCGGCATTTCCTAGCCTGTCTTTTGAAAAGATAAAGGCCGGTGTGTTTGACGGTCCACAGATTCGGCAGCTCGTTAAAGATGAACATTTCATCGTAACAATGACAGAACTCCAAAAGAATGCTTGGTTGGCATTCAAAAACCTTGTCAAAGACTTTCTTGGAAATACACGAGCACAGAATTACACCGAAATCGTCCAGCAACTCTTGGAGAGCTTCAAAATGCTTGGTTGCAACATGAGCATCAAGGTGCATTTTCTGCATAGCCATCTTGCTGACTTCCCGAAAAATCTCGGTGCAGTCAGTGATGAGCAGGGTGAGCGATTCCACCAAGATTTGAAGATCATGGAGGCACGGTATCAGGGTAGATGGGATGTACATATGATGGCTGACTATTGTTGGAGCATCAAGCGAGATTGTCCACAGATCGAACACTCCAGGAAAAGCTATAAGCGAAAATTTTTACCTTAATATGTATGTTTGCCGTTTGGTAAAAGAATTTTACTACTTGTAAGAACACAATTTGACTTACAGTAACTATGTATAGCCTTTGTATGAATAAAATTATTCTCTGTGAACAGTATATTTGGTAATTTTTTCCTTTACTTTCCTTTGTATGCTCATTTTGTATGACTTTTGGGACAAAGAGAGGGTATACTGTAGCTTAAAAAGTTGACGTGATAGACAAAAACTGGGGTCATTTTTGGACTCAGACGCCAAAAGTTAGTCAAAAACGAGTGTCAGATCTAGGTCAACAAAATTTGTGTTTCCCAGTGTAATGCAAGAATAGTCATACATTTTGATTAATGTCAACAAAACAAATATGGTGTGTTTACATGCTCTAAACACTAAAGCACTCAATTATTTTAGCTACTTGGTTAAGTTAGTTTCTTTTGTTACTATATAAAAGTGTAAATTTGCCTTAATACGCATGTCAAATTTTCAAATTAAGTTCATTTAACATCAATCTGAGAAGAATTCTATAAATCTATATTTGACTAAACTGAATCACTTTTTTACAACCATACGTTCTAATGTATTTAGCTTGTACCCTACATTATTCCATTTTTCTTGATCAGTCAATATTTTATGCTTTAATTTAAACAAATTATTTTGACTTATATTTTTACTTTCCCTCGACACCTCTGAGAGGAAGTATGTGATTGTCAAAAAAATCTTAACTAAATATTTTGATAAATGTCAACGTTTCATGACACCCCTGAAACCTAAAAAGTTGTTTTCGCAATGCCATCTGTCTGTCTGTCCGTCCATCTGCTTGTTTGTACTTAGGGCTAGAGCCAAAACTATTTTACCGAATGGGCTAAAGCTTGGTATCTGGGGTTTTCATAAGGCCCCCCCCCCCCCACCATGGGATTTTTGGAATTTGATATCTAACCCTTAATTTAAGGGTAATTTACTGAAGGGCAAAAAAGAGAAAAATAATAGGTTTTCCCAAAATTCTCTCTGACAATTTTGATTAGTTTCAATATCTAGACCATGTTTATCATTGTAAACAAGATGGCAAGTCTCATTTTCTCAGGAAAGTAATGGAAATTTTTCAATTTTCATCATTGTTCCGCAACTAGGCCTATTTTAGATATGAATTATTATTGTAAAGTTGTAGTACTACTAAGGATAAAGTCTTATTTGAAATATATTTTTATAAAATCAATAAATTCTAAGTTATAAGAAAATATATAGTTTTTAATTCCGGTCTTTGAAAATGAATTTGATTCTTATGCTCTTTAGTAGATAAAGATGTTTCTCTTTTCTCAATTTTTTCTGTAACAGTGTTCCTAGTTCCTAATGCCATAGAATAAGTAAGTAACAGTGTATATTATTTCATTTAAGCTCTTTGGTGAAGTGTTTCTATAACAATGTAGATATATATTATTTCGTTTCACCAATTTAATGAGTTTTTAGTAAATGGTAGTTTTAAGATAAAAGTGGGAGAAAGTTTGTGAGGTGCACCGTACCATTTGTTTTAATATATTTTTTAATTGCACACTTGAGGGATAGCACCACCTTAAGAATGATACCTTAAGTGTTCCCACTCACTATAGGACCATCCCATGCCAAGCCTATGTCTTATAACTCACCGCTGTGGCAGAGAAGACGCATAGCTGGCTGCTCTACGCAAGGGGTCTCTGGAAGCCAAGTCGCTTACACTGCCCTGGTACTTCTTCATGGAACTAGGGCTATCCTTGTATTGTGGACTAGACTGTATATGATTATTCTGGAGCAAAACTGAAAAGAAACAGATACGTTTGACTTTAAATGCGTCAAGTCATAAAGATGTACAAATAATGAAGGAAACTCGAGAAATTACAAATTTAATAAGCATTATAATTAATTTTAATGTTAAAGAAATTATGTAATTTCTATGCACAACTTCTTTTGCTGTGCATTGTCTCTCTGAGTCTGTTTTGGCTATCCACTAAATGTTGATACTAATGGGGTAGAGATAAGGAAGGTATATTTTAGAAGAAATGTACCTATAATTGTGTGGAGAGAAAGTGGGAAACTATTTGAGAAAAAACTATCCTCCATACACCTTAATACGATCTGAACCCCAAACTTCCTGTAATCAACAATAAGTTACAGTACAAAGAGAGTTCTCATAAAATGTGGTAATTGCATTCCCAAAAAACATCAAAATCGTCTTGTAGAAAACATTCATTAAAAGGGAAAATTTAGGTTAGGGGGTGGGAGGCCTTGGGGTAGCATACAGTGTGGGGGCTCCCATAAACCCATGTTTGTTTGTTTTTAGAACCATTTAGAACCACCTGCACATGTATACTAATTACGCTAATGAGTTTGGGATGAGGAAGTTTGAATTTAGAGGACATGTACCCGAATTTGAGAGGATAGTTAAGGGAAAACCATTTATGAAAAACCCTCAGTACACCCAAACCGGGATTGGAACCCTAATCTCCCTGTCATCGGAAGTCTAGTGTATTGCAAGAGTGATGCCTTATACCATGTGGCCACCGAAGCAGATCCATGTAAATTCCATGATAAAGAGTCTGAGGTAAGGTAAAAATAAAGCAAATGTTTAATTCTATATATCATCTGATATTATCGAATATGAAGCTGAAAGCTGCCCTTATCTTTCCAAATTACTTATAGATGCATTCAATTTTCAAAAATATGCCGGAGAAGACCACTTTAAATAGTTTCAAAGGCCCACAGGCATCTAAGTTTAAGAAAAAATCACGTGAGGAGCATTTTAATTAGTATCAAAGGCCATCCAAACTTCAAAAATTTCTCCTACTTCCAATAGTTTTAGATACATGTCATTTTGAAAGTCTTTCATGCGAGGACCACTCACTCCAAATAGTTTTAAAAGCATTCCATTTTCAAATATTTGTAAATGGAAGACCACTTAAAATATCTTATTGAAGCATCCAATTTTCTTTTTAATTTCAGATGAGAACCATTCAAAATAACTTCTAAGAAGAGCTCATTTAAAATAATATTGCCGGGCAAAGATCACATCTAAGAGCTTCTAGAGATATATAATTTTTTAGAAAAATTCACAGAGAGGCAATATAAATAACTTCTAGAAACATTCAAATTAAAAAAAAAAAATCTTTCCTCAAATATCTTTTAGAAAATTTAAATTTTTAAAAAATCTGGGCAAAGACTATTTAAAATAGCTTCTAGAGGCTTCAACATTCCAAAAATTTCTTGAGGACTATTCCAAATAGTTTCTAGAGGCATCCAATTTTAAACATTTTCTAGGAAAGTTCCACTGCAAATAGAGTCGAGAACTCCTGTATTGTAAAAGCGACAGCTTAGATCATGTGACCATCAAAGTAGGTAAATATTATTCTAAGGTGCTGTAGTATTAGAGGTGTGTGAAGGTCACTTTTTAAATTCAAATAAAGTTGAAAATGAGATTTTTGTTGTTACATAGCTCTACTTTTAATGTTTAAACTATTCATTACCGATAAGTGCATTTAGACGATGCCTGGAAGATATATTCTAAAGTAAAAATGGTACAAAGTTTAAAAAGGTGTAAAAAGTGCAAACAAGGGTCAGAAGTAAATCTAATCAAAAATGTTTTTTTTAAAGGGTGGAATTAATTAAAAGGGTAATAAGGTCAAAAAGAGTATTATGTTAGGATAAAGAGGATAAAAGGCTTAAAAAGGTGTAAAAAGTGCAAAAAGGGTTAAAAAGGTTTGTAATTAAATCCAATCAAAATTATTTTAGCACTTTTTCTTACTGTATTTACCCCATTTATTTATCTACCCCGTTTACCCTTTCCATCCCATCTGCTCGGCTACCTTTTATTACCACTTTATACCTTTATTATCTCTTGTAGGTCCATCCTTCTTACCCCTTTTAATCTTTATACCCTTTTTAATTTTACTAGGCTAGATTTACTTTTTGCCATTTTGGTCTTACTACCCTTTTTGATTTGATTTATTTTTTACCCTTTTTACAAGTTTTACACTTTTTACATTGAGTACCTGACTTATCCCAGAAGAAATATTTTAGGTTAAAAAGGTGTAAAAAAAGTACAAAAAGTAAAGTTAATCAATTATTTTTTAAAGAAGGTATAAAGGATGAGTAAAAAGTGCAAAAAGGGAAAAATGGGCAGTAAGGGAAAAAATAACAAAAGGCGGAAAGTGGCAGAAACGTCAATAAGTGCAAAAAGGACAAAAAAGAGTCTCGAAAGGGTAATAAGTAAATATAATCCAAATTTTAAAATTCAGTCTTCCAGATGCACGTGTTTGTGCAAAATGGCTACCATAGCTCACATTGTACAAATGTATGAAATGAAGTACTAAATCTATCTCCCAGTGTTAATACATCTTAATTTTTTCAATTTTTAATTAACTTAAAAAATCAAATCAAAATTTTAAAATTCCAGCTTCGAGGGGATACTATATTATTTACAAATTTCTGACCTCTGTGTGAGGTATATATATCATGTAATGCTCATAGCAGACAAAGACTTCATTTTATTAATGTATATATTCAATGAAGTTATAATGATTAATTTTCTAGGAATTTTTTGCATATTAATTATTTTTTAATATCTGTACATCTATAATTTAGAAAAACAATGTAGGCTATGGTATATAATTCAATAAGGTTCTGATCAACATTTTGTTAATAGGATTTTGATATTTACTCTGTTGAATTAATTAATTTACTGTTTGGACATTAGTGTTGTGTTTCCTGTTTAACAGAAAAAAACAAAGCCCCTAGTATTATTTAATGCTGGTATGGACCAGTCTGAATGTATCGCTTAAGTTATAGATGTAATATAATCCCTTGTCAGTGTTAAAATACTGTTTAAAAGTTGTCTTATGTTGAAATGGTTCATATTTAATGAGATATTTCAAACATGTTTATAATAAATCAAAGTTTTCTTCTTCTTCCTTAGAAGTGTTTCGAAAATGTGGATGTTACTGTGGATGTTGAAGTATAGGAGAAAGACTAGATTTGACCTTTGATTGCAACACTTCAAAGTTTTGCACATCCTTCAATAACATATTTTAATTAAGTGCATGAGAATAATGTGATACATGAATATGTGTAGCATGAATTGACATGGCACCATTGATAAATTTACTTTATAAATAAAATAAAGCTTTATCATAGTTTCTTAAATAACATAACTGATGTACCTATCTTAGAATTTTTTTAAAAATGTTATAGAATAATTACATTTAAAAATGTCTTATCTGCCTTAGACTAAATATTATTTCAATAATTACAAATGTGTGTTAGTAAACATTTATATGCTGGTACTTGATTAAATACTTTAATGTAAATGTCTCATTACTTCAGTTCAATTTTCATGGGAAGGGCCTTATATAAACTCTAGATAAGACTTAGTTACTATATTTACTTTTACGTATTCATACGTCAGCTCATGTGACATGTAGCTATCACTTTTGATAAATATTATAAATGTAGGTTACTTAGTTGTTTTTTTTTGTATTATCTATAAGGCTCTTTCTATGAAAATTGGACTTTAATTTTTCTCATTACTAGATAATTATTAAAGACAGAACCACGGTGACGACCCACAATTTCCTATTATCCTCCCTGCTCTAAATCTAGCATACGTTGTAAGTGGGGTACATTACCTCTATGAACGACACTGCCATTGCGGACAGGTATCCTATTCTCCGGTATCGGCCCTCCCCGGGACTCAAACTGGTTAAGCCTCCTGAGGACATCCGCCAGTGTCGAGCGCAGACACACGATCTCATCTCCTTGCTCAAGGACCTTCTTCTCAAGGTCAGCCACTCGCTCCCTCAGCGACTCGTTTTCAGTTTCAATCATGTCATCTGCAAAACATCACCGTACACACATTACTAAAAATATAATATCTATTGTTCAAGTTGGCTATAGGTATACATAAAGATTGTACCAATTTTTATCATTGTTGGTAGTTAATACAGAATGTTTTGGGATTGAATTCATATTTTACAAATACTAAAAATTTGTAATTTTTTATCACCTACATGAACATGTATCTTTCTCAATATTGACCTAGGATTTAATTTTGTCCCTTGTTTTGAAGAATAAAAAAAATAATGCAACTGCCATACTAAATTTAAATTAAAGCAACCTGATCTGTATGCCTATGCCTAGGGGGCGCTGGAACATTTTTGAAAAAGGGGGGAGGGGTGAATGTGACTATGTACATGCTAAGTTAGGTTGAGTAGAAAAAAGTATGCGAACATAACTTAGCACCACTATTTGTTAAGTTATGTGTGTGTGTATTTAGTAGGTAGGCATATACCAGATATATATTATATAGTTAAAAAAGTATATATTTATTTACCTAGAAATAAGAAAGTTAAAAAAAAATAGGTCAAAGAAAGGTAAAAACAAAGCCAAAAAAATTTCTCGGTCACAACCTTCGATCACTATTTCAGCTCATTCATTATTGCTCTTTTTTTATTGTTACAATATAGTCATAGGTTAATTTGATTTATCAAAACATCGTTACGTGTTTGAATGAAAGGTTTGCTTATAAATAGGCTACACTTATTTGCCTTTCCCCTAGAAATACTAAGCAATGCAAATAAAGGAAGAGTCTAATCAAGATCTTTCAACGTTAATGGTCTCGATAATCATGATTAAATCATTGGACAATTTTTCCTGAAACTTGATTCCCCACGTCCCCCCCAACAATAAGAGATGGGTGAAGGGGGGTGCAATGTATCCATGCCTCCTCTCCCCTCCCCCACAAGTTTTGACGTTAAGGTGTAAGTAAGTCCTACAGGGAAAAGTTAGTGACATATTATTTTGTACAAAGTTATACATTTTGCATCAGTTTGTTGCAGTCTCTTTGCCACGACAAATAGTTTATTATTATTATTATTAAACTTTTTAGTGCTGGCCTGTCATAATAAGTCTCCCGACTGTTGGCGAGCACTATAATAAATTAAATTGAAATGATTATTCTGCCGTTTATATTATTTTCATTTTATGGATGAATCCAAAATCTTTGGTTTCGTCTAATAATGATAATGATGATGATAATGATTATAATGATAATGATGATGACAATAATGACGATGATGATAACGATAACAATAATGATAATGATAATAATGATGATAATGATGGTAATAATGATAATTATACCGATAACTATAATGATCATAATGATAATGATGATCATGATGATGATAATAATGATGATGATAATAATAATAACAATAATAAAAACAATAATAACAATAATAATAATAATAGTAATAAAGAGAACCAAATTCTCTTTGGCACTCTAATCACTAGACTTTACATTAATAAATATTTAATATTATAAAGGCCCGAAGAAGGCTTCAATCACTAACCAATCTAGTCACAGTTGAGTAGCTCCGTGGGCGAAAGCCCTAAGTCAGTTGATAATAATTCTGGACATTGGACGCAAGACAGACAAGGAAGGTTGAGGCCGTGGGAATGGAGTTCTAGAGGAACATTCTAGATGTCACCAGGATTAGAAATTAAAATGTTCGGGCGAGGGTTGGTTGGGATGCATGACATACCGGTAGCAGAGGAAGCAAGGGTGAGGTGGTACCGACACATAATGAGGATGGAAAAGGAAATAATGCCAAGGAGAATGATGGAGGTGAAATTTGTAAGGAAAAGACCGAAAGGGAGACCAAAGTAAGAGATGGGAGGAGCAGATAGCAGCAAGTGTGTGTGGGAGAGGAGAAGAATAGATGCAAATAAAGGAGGAAGATGAAGGCATTTTACTAAACCGACCCGGCCACAGGAGCCTGGAAACATTTCATGATGATGATGATGATGAGCATCGTAGGGGGTAATGTAATACATCTTTTACTATTAATAAACCTCCCGACGACCACTGCGTCACTTCACCCCCCACCCCTTCCCACCAAGCAACNGGGGGATCACTCTTTAAACGGCCGTTACGAAACAACCTCTGTACGGAGAAGATCCGGGCATCTTACTCGCCGGAAATAACACTGGCTCCCATAAAGGTCTTATCCGAAAGTTAAACCACCTAGTTTTTACGTATCCGTACGTACCGGCAATGTCACGTGATCTACAACCGTCACTTTGGAAAGATATTAATATCTATAGAATAGTAATAATAATATAATAGATTAAATAGAAGAGCTATTATAGTTGATAATTAAAGATTATGATATTTAGATGCGGCTATAACAGTAATTATCAAATATAATAACTTGGCTAATTAATCCATCATTAAATGCACGTTCGTAAATTTGGCAGCATAAAGCCCTCTTGAGCCGAAGATGGCTGCGTTAGCTGATAGCTCGTGATTTTAATTGATCACTCATATGTATCTGACGATTTACACACGTCCATAAAATATGAGTGAAGAATTACCCTGGGCACAGGACAACTCCTGGATAGCTCAGTGGTTATAGCATTGGCGTACTAAGACAAAGGTCCCGGGTTCGATTCCAGTGTCAGGTGTAATTTCTCAATTTACAGAATAGAATAATAATATAGTAAAATGTTCAACTGCATAAAATGTCTTTGTATTTTCTAAAAGAACCTTGCTTTGACAAATGGACTGCAGCTTACACCGGAAACGAGCAAGGTTCTGTTGATTGTCAATTTAAACTGAAAAAAATAACGATAAAGCGACACACGGACATTTTCACTCAATATCAGACACACCTTAGTGTTTTAAATCTGACAAAAATAAATCACTATTTCAAATGCAATGAGGACATTCGCACACTAAACGGATGATTTTGAACGCCACTCTATTAACCAGAGATATCCCGAGATTCGTCTGACAGGACCACTGACCGAATGAAGGTAACCATCTACCCCCTCCCTCGGTCCTCTGTCCAAACAAAGATCACGCCGAAAGCCGACGAGATTAGTTTGAACTGGAGTAATTACCGATATCGACTGAACTAGACCGCCAGAAAAGGGAGACTGTAGAATGTATTCTACGGTAGCTGCAAGTAATTCACTCCAATTACAGTTCGTAAGAGTTAGGTTGAGACGCCCTTACACGGTACAGATTGGGCCATAAAAAGTACGATGGTACTTGGAATGAAAAGGATTTAATTTATGACTATAATTTTAGCACCACGTTTTACTATCCGCTTGGGTTATAGGCTTATGTACTAACTACGCAAGAGAAATTAGGACGGTAATATTTAGAGGAAATGTACCCAAAATTTCGTGAAGGGAGAGTGGAAAACCATTTTGAAAAAAAAAACACCCTCACTACACCCGACCAAGATTCGAACCTTGATCTCCCCGTTATCGACAATCTATTCTACTGCGAGAGTAACGCCTTAGACCATGCGGCCACCTAAGCGGTTTTTTTTATATTGGGACTGTACTTCTATATCTAAGAAAATATTATTGAATACAAGGCAATTTAATTCCCGTTATTATTATTACTATTATTGTTGTTGTTGTTGTTAACTAAGTTTACATGACGTTAACTCTAACTATAATCATTATAAGGCCTTATTGAAGACGAGGGGGTTTAAGGCGCTAAAACCCTTAGATAAATATTAATAATAATATTCTTACTCAATTTCTTGGCTAGTGAGGCTGGACTGAGTCTTATAAAATTCATAACACCTACAAACTTAATTATACTTTAAAAAAACTAAATTGCTTCAAGAAGGATGTAAAGAGGCGATTACACCGAGGAGACACAGTGCAACATGTAGCATGCAACACTTGTGGCATGCTACATGACGCACAATGTTTCCTCTGTGGCATGCTACATGACGCACAATGTTTCCTCTGTGGCATGCTACAAATTTGACTCGAGCGTCATGTTGCACAGTGTTGCCATTGTTTCCGATCCGAGTGGAAACAAAACTGATGACGCATGCCGCAGTATCGTCTCATCTTGTCTCTACGATGGAGTGGTCAAACCAAAGGATAAATGTTCTTTCATTGAAGAATTTAGGAAAAGTGAATCGTTGTGGGACATTCGAAACCCAGATTATAAAAAATTATAAGAAAAAAACATATGATTCGCGTAAAATATATTAGTCTGAAGCTTGTTTTAGTATCATTTGAATTTTATTTGATTTTTTTTATATACATGTTAAAAATACTAAAAATTAGATAACATTTTTAATTATTTGAGAAAAAATTACTTTAAGTAATAAATTATTTTAATTGTTGTTTTACTTAGCGCCACGCGCGCCTGCTGGAGTAATTAAATGGTTAAGTTGGTTTAAAAACGGATACTTTTTTTTTAATCACCATTTTGGCCATTATTTTGGATTAATAACAATGTTTATAAATTACTGGAATTTATCTTGCCAGGAAACACTTCCTTCCTCTGTTAAAAAATAGTTCTTGAATTCATCCCTCACTGTCTTGGCTTGTTGGGGTGACCTCCTTGGTAACCGCTAGAAATTCACTACTCCTGTATCTCCATTTGTTACTGATCACCATGAAACATGGGCCTAAGTGATCGATCCTTCCGTCCTGCGTTTCGTTATCCAATCTGCCTGGAGCATAGTGTATAAACCTTGAATCAGGACTCTTCCACATGAAGTTGTAAAGGTATTTACACGATGTTGTAACAACTTTTGCATTTTCCAGATTAAGTAACATTGGTTTTCTGAATTTGCAGAATATATAAAATAGCAATCCAAATATGTTTTCAACTACTCTTCGAGCTCGAGACTGTCCGTAATTGTAAATTATTTCTGGCGATTTTTCTAGTAGACCAACACCCGCGTAGGGTTTCATGATGTTAGCGTCAAGCTGAAAAGCATCATCTGCAACAATTACGTAAGATGAAGGTTCGATCCAGCCAGGTAATATTTCAGGAGGAGGTGAATAAAGCATATCCTCTTGTAACATCTTATAAAAGGTAGTTTCACGGAATACCCCTCAATCCGAAATTCTTCCTTGGCATCCAATGTAGGCGTACGTAAAAAAAATAGTTGGCGTCTACAACTTCCATCAATACTATACTGTAGGTTCCTTTATAATGATAAAATGTACTACTACTTTTTGCAGAACATTGTAACACAACTAGCTTTCCATCCAGAGCTCCTATGCAATGGAGATAGTTCCATTGCCATTCGAAATCCTTCGCTATAACTTTCCACTGTTGTTTGTTGTTTGCTGTGCGGCATCTACAAAAAANAAGGGGAACGTTTCAGTCAATGCACAGCGTCAAAATTTTAAAATGCATTGAAATAGACACCAAACTTACATTTAGTAAAATAAAAATTTATTTTTCAGGAATTTCATCGGGGTTTGAATCAAAAATTTGAATCCTTTCTTTGACCCAATTTAGCTGGCTAATGAGCTCAGCCTTTTGTCTGGGAAGAATTTTTTTTTGCCAAATATGAATGCCCAATTCAAATCCCTATTGCTTCATTTTCTTTAAAAATTCGCTAAAACACACTATTATTGCAGAATGAAGATGAACCGCCCCTAATGAATGACGAAAACACGGCAGACACAGATGGAAGTTTTAATTCCACAACCACTGAATCAGCTAGTTACCTTTAAGGCACCTACACATCAACAACAGAAAAAGAAAAAACTTAACGTTATTCCAAAGCAATCTCGATCTGAAGAAGCTTATGCGATCTTTAAAGAAAGCATAAAAAAAAAAAGAGATGAGCATTCTACTTATGGGGAGTACGTAGCCAATGAAATAAGGAAACTTCAACCGACAGCTCAGATGATTGTGAAGTGTTTGGTTAATAACATTTTATATGAGGCGGGTATGGGAAAGTATAATGAACCTGCATTTTTGGAAAGACAACCTTTATACTCCCGTGTTCAAAATGATTCAGACAGCAGCCCTCAAACTCCAATTAGTTTGTTAAGTGCAACTACACAGGAAGAAGGATGTTCTGTGACAACGGAGGCACAAAAGTAGGTTCATATGTTTCATGAGTCAGTGCTTCGGAGTTGAATTATAAGAGTATTTAATGTTGCCTTGAAATAATGTACCATTTAAATAAACTCACATTCTTAAAAAAAATATTAGGTAGATTTGCTTACCTCAATGTAACTTTCCAGTTACTTTATGAGTGTCTCGCATACCTCTGGAACAATCGATGTAATTGCTGGTTGAGGAATCCTGAATATGTACATCAATGATTTGTAGTTGTCTCCAGTTGCTAGAAATCTCGATGTTAGCAATAACCTCAAGTTCACAAGTATACAGTCACGGTAGTTAGTGTCCTGGTTGCCAGTTTTGACAAGAGATAGTTAGAATCTCTTTTACTTATTCTAGTAAAGTTTTCAACGAGAGCACCATATTCTGCATCCAACCGATTGATTAAATCACCTCGAAGCAACGGGGCATCATTAACATGTCCTCTCCACCGTCGCTTTCTCCTTATTTTTCTATTTTCTTCACTAATAATAAAAATAAAAGCGGCTGCAGCGATCGCTCGTTGTTTGGACACAGCGCTAGGGACATAAACACAATTAAAACTAAAATTATTGACGCCCGGCACAAAACAGTTGTAGCCTCCGGTGTAATAGGAATGTTGCATGTGGACAGATTTTTTTAAGTGACGCATGCAACAATATGCAGCCCGATGCCGCTTGCCACAATCCACATGCCGCACAATGTTTCCTAGATGTAATCGCAGCTTAATGTTGTTGTTTTTCTTATCACCGCGTCTTACTACCTGTTCAGGTTATACACAGGTTTAATGTTTAAAAAATGGTATTGCACCTCCTGTTGTGGGACTTCCATTCAAGCCCCGAAAAATAAGTTCCTGAGAACGGCCTTGAACTATAGCTCCAGAAACACTAATAATAGTAATAATAATACACCTGAAAATTAAAGTCAATAAATGTTCAGGCAAGAAGAGGGCACAGTTAAAGGAAGGCGGCGAAGACAACTAAACGAATGAATCAATGCAATCTGGTATTAGCACGGGGTTAAGCGATGTTTACATACAAACACGTGCGTGCACACAAGAGAGCCACGTTGTCTTACATTAGTTTCAACGCTCATATCCCCCTGTTAGGGTAGGGATGAGGAAGGTAGAATGAAAAACCGTATCCGCATTTGCGAAGAGGAAGAGTGGGAAGCCATGAAGGAAACGGTATACCCTACTCCCAGTCATCGGTAAACCAGACAAAACAAGACTGACGCCTTTGTCCACCTTAAGGGGTGGGGAATCCCTCTCAAGTTAGCCGACACTTGGTGTAATGTTAACACAGCCCACCCTCTGAGAGGTGAGGGATCCCTATCAAGTTAGCCGACACTAGGTCCAATGTGAACACAGCCCACCCTCTGAGGGGAAGGGATCCCTCTCAAGTTAGCCGACACTTGGTGTAATGTTAACACAGCCCACCCTCTGAGAGGTGAGGGATCCCTATCAAGTTAGCCGACACTAGGTCCAATGTGAACACAGCCCACCCTCTGAGGGGTGAGGGATCCCTCTCAAGTTAGCCAACACTTGGTGTAATGTTAACACAGCCCACCCCCTGAGAGGTTGGAGATCCCTCTCAAGTTAGCCAACACTAGGTCCAATGTGAACACAGCCCACCCTCTGCGAGGTGAGGGATCCCTATCAAGTTAGCCGACACTAGGTCCAATGTGAACACAGCCTCTGAGAGGTGGGAGATCATTCTCAAGTTATCTGACACGGGGTGTTGTGGGTACACACCGCACAGAGCCATAGCGTGACCGGCTCACTTCCACCGTAGGTGCAGAGTTCGATGCCGGCCTTGACCTAGACATTGGGCTCAGCTCTTCCTGCGAGCAAGGAGGGCATAACGGTGGAACGACACAGAGAGGTGATTTGATGGGCGAAGTTCACTTGTTTTTATACATTTAAACACTTTGTTTTTTTAATTTATCTGTGGTGAAATGTGGGTTTACCCTTTCACAGCAATGAATAAACGGCCGGGGACTGAATATTGTGCTTGCCCTAGTCTTAAGTTAGATTATAAGGCATATGAAGCTACGAAAGGCCTAGCCAGCCGGTAGCGGAAAATGTATAGCTTTCCAATAAAAATCTGCCACAGGCTGGAAACAGTAATGGACGTAAAAAAAACTTTGTTTGGCTTATGGTTAGCGACAAAATGTATAAACCTAGAATGTGCCTTCTATTCTGCATCTATTTATTTTTTCTTATTAATGTTTTCTAAAATGGTAATTTTCAAACAAAACGTAAAGGTGCGTATACACTAAAGACAAATTTTCAGTGAGGCAGGTCAAGGTCGAACGAAGGCATGCCTCACACAGCACGAGTTCACTCAGCCACGTATTGCCTCGATCCGCCTCCACCTAAAAAGATTCGACCTATCTAACGATCAGGAGGTCCTAGGGGCTAATCGCCCAGTGTGGTTATTATTGTATCACCATTAGAAGAACCTTATCTGGCAGTTCAAGAAGGTAGCAATATAATTTCATGTATTCGTAGGCCAAGCTGTTTGCTGCTCGCCTGTTACTTTTGACGTATGTAAGATAATATTACAGTGGCCTTTTATCATAAATGGCTACTCTACTATTGTTTCATGCACTATAAGATGCTACTTATGGCGATCCTACTATAATTGACTTTAAAAATGGAAAACAAAGCGAAAGGCATAGAATAAAGGTAAATATTCATAAGAAGGGCGTTTTAGAAAATTCAAACATATTTGTGCGATCAATATTATACTATATTTACTATATTATATGGTCTAGTGGCTACTGATCTAGAGGTCCCGGATTAAATACTAGGTGCTTCCAGTATTTGTATGTATAGTAGTGGGTTTGGAACGGTGTCTAACTCAGCCTCGTGCGGACAAACGAGAAGCTACTTGGATAAAGTAGCAGCTCCAGTTTAGAAAACTGAGAAACAGCCGGAGGGTTCGTTATGATGACCACATAACACCCTCTATCCGCAAATGTTGACACAATCACCGTTAACAGCGGCGGCCTCTCGGTATTTCTCGCCTAAGGGCTCGCACCATGGAGTTTTTCTAATGTTATTTTATAGGTATAATATAAAAATATATAATTGACAGCTGCAGATCACATGGCTTGACGTATGCATACGCGAAAGTACACCTATTAGCTTTTATAGCTGTCAGAATAGGATTCATCCAGTGAAAATTAGAGCCTACAACACTTGCTTTTCAATCTAAAAGAAGTACTTAAAATGTTGCTAAGAGCAGCCCTTGTGGTGGGGAAATGCCGACAAAGAGGGCTTAGCAGCCCTTGTAGTGGAAAAAAGCCGACAAAGAAAGCAGAGAAGCCCTCAAACACAAACCGCGCCTTATTAAAAAAAAAAAANAAAAAAAGTGCCGGACACACAATCAAGGCCACGTGCGCTCCAAGAATGTTATGGCTCGGTTTCGATCAATTAAAGTTAACGTAAACAGGGGACACAACCGCTTGTTTTCACCCTCTTCGGGGTCCAACGTGCTACTCTCGTGTTAGACAAGACTGCTGAGGACGGGGATATGGGACGGGGATATCTACCCGCTCAGGTGTAGAGATGGTTTTTCCTAAATGGTTTTCCACTCTCCTTCCACGCAAATGCGGGTGTACTTCCTATCAATTAAACCTTCCTAATTCCTAGCCCAATAGTGTAAATAGTACATAGGCGTATAGCTCGAATGGGTAGTAAGAGGCGGAGCTAAAAAAAAAACTTTTTCTCAACTCGTCGTTTGGTAGCGTAAAACGGAGCGCGCGTTGATTCCCAAAGATACATTCTAAGCTTCTATACGCAGGGGCTGACCCACGGGACATCCCCAACACACCTCTTCCACCCCCACCCCCCACCCCTCAAATTGTCAAGAGACTGACTAAAAAAATTGAATCCAGCCGAAATAAACACATCTGAGCGAATCAACAAAATACGTCTTTCCTACCATATTCATTTTGACGACTGGATCAGTGTGCTCGGAGCGAACACCTGCACCAGCATTGGCTTGTAATAAAACAATCAAAGAGATTCGTGGAAAAACCGACAGTCGGGTGGAGCACGTTTTCACCAAGCATCGAACGTAGAGGGACTCCGCTCGTTGCTCGCTACACCGCACTAACTGGCGTGTTACATTAACAATGCTCATGTTACATTACACTGTTCTGTTACAAGTCAGTCGCCACCTTTATATATATCATGATTTGTTTTACAGGTGTCCAGCCAAACTATATTATTAAATTTCCTGGCTTTTTCAGGTTTTCCAGAGTCAATTTTCAACTTTCCCATTTACTACAATCTTACAAACATTATTTTATGACGATCACAAATGTATGTAATAATATTTTTAGACACGTATTGCCTATACATTCTGAAATTATGTAATTACATACCGGTGTTAAAAAGAGTTCTGCATAAAGCGATGGGCCATTTGGTAGTGCGATGTAAGTTAGATTTTAGTGAGATCATTATTGAGACATTAAATGATCACTCTACGCCAGTACAATTTAAAATTATTGTAGGACATCTTATGTTTTTTAGTTTATTCTTCCTTTGATTTAATCAAATTCACGTGCATGTATATAGCCATGACTTTATTTCGGCTATAAGACATGCGTTAAAGGAGGGGGAAGAGACGAAATATAGATCAAATGTTGACCTTGAGAATTGAGATTAGTTTGCGGTGGGTATTAGCTGGAAGAAAAATGTTGTAATAAAAGTTGTGTATTTTATTAGTGAATAATATGTGAAAATTCCATAAATGTTATCAAATTCCTTGACTTTTCCCTGATAAAACAAACTCCCTTACTTCTCCCTATTATCCAGGTCACTTGACACCCTGTTTTTATTATTATTATTATTATTATTATTATTATTATTATTATTATTATTATTATTATTATTAGCACCACGTCTTACTACCCGTTCGGGTTATACGCACTTACGCTAATGTGTAATGGTAGGGTGATTGTGAGATTAAATGGAGGACCTACAGTTTAACGTGGAATCCGAACCACGGTGGAGGCCTGGCATTCCTCACATTCATAAGTTGTGATTTATACACATCTTGTCAGAGGTGAAGGAATGGTTTGGTAATCATATAAATCTGTGCCAGGACCGAGGATTGAACCCCTGTTTTATTTATATTTTCATTTATTCTATTTTATTTATATTTCCACGAGGCCATGATGACCTTATAACGCCATTTTTTAGAGTTAAATTTGAAGATAAAAAATCCTAAATACATACTTCCAATATCCCCCCGGGCAATAAGAGTCCACGGTGCAGACGGCCAAGAGTCGAACCTCGATCTCCATTTCACCGGCAATACTATAAACTGCGAGCCTTGCGCCTTGTACCATGTGACCACAGGTGCAGATACTACTAGTATAGTCGGGCCACCCTAGGAATAATCTTATGTGACCCTCAAAACTCTCCACCATCTTATTTCGTGAATGTATAGAACAAACCATTAAATTATTCCGTCGTCACTTTTAACAACTATAATATACAGTGTTCCCGGGTTAAACGGTTAAACTTTGGGAAGTGGTGGTGGATCAAAAAACTAAATCAAGTTGAATTTTGGAAATTTGCTCGTCTTAGCTTTGTTTTCGCGCAAACAGCAAAAAACTAAATAAAAACAAGGTTTTAATGCAAAGGTCTTCGGCAATGGCTTAATATTAATTTTCCTCCGAGATGGATCGGTCGTGCTAGACGCTGGATCTGTGTGGCTTGGCTTCTGCGTTCACCTGATTTAACGTCATTAGATTTTATTGTACGGGGAGCTTTCAAGCAAAAAGTGTACGAAGTACCTGTTAATGATCTTCAAACATTGCAACAAAGGATAACCCAAACGTGCGAAGAAAGAACAGTCGCAAAATGTCGGTCAGCCACTCGTACTATCATTGATAGGTGCTCGGTGGTGAAGGCCATCAATTTGAACAAAATAAATAAATAAAATATTTTATTTAAATACATACCTATTTTGTTTTTATTTTGTTTTTTTCTGTTCGCGCTAAAATAAAGCGACAACTAGCATATGTCCTTAAGACATTTTGATTTAGTTTTTTGATCCACCATTACTTCCCAAAGTTTAGCCGTTTAACCCGGAAACACCCTGTATACCTGGCACTAGAAGACCTCTGGAGTGACCCAGAACGAGATGGAGGGACGATATGGCCAGAGATATCAAGGAGGTGTAGGAGGCGGATTGGAGGGAGAAGGCTCAGGACATAACGAGATGGAGGGACGATGTGGCCAGAGATATCAACGAGGTGTAGGAGGAGGATTGGAGGGAGAAGGCTCAGGACATAACGAGATGGAGGGACGATGTGGCCAGAGATATCAAGGAGGTGTAGGAGGAGGATTGGAGGGAGAAGGCTCAGGACATAACGAGATGGAGGGACGATATGGCCAGAGATATCAAGGAGGTGTAGGAGGAGGATTGGAGGGAGAAGGCTCAGGACATAACGAGATGGAGGGACGATATGGCCAGAGATATCAAGGAGGTGTAGGAGGAGGATTGGAGGGAGAAGGCTCAGGACATAACGAGATGGAGGGACGATATGGCCAGAGATATCAAGGAGGTGTAGGAGGAGGATTGGAGGGAGAAGGCTCAGGACATAACGAGATGGAGGGACGATATGGCCAGAGATATCAAGGAGGTGTAGGAGGAGGATTGGAGGGAGAAGGCTCAGGACATAACGAGATGGAGGGACGATATGGCCAGAGATATCAAGGAGGTGTAGGAGGAGGATTGGAGGGAGAAGGCTCAGGACATAACGAGATGGAGGCAGTTTGTGCGGTCGGCGCATGGTCTTCAAGCTGGTGACGGAGAAGTCGAGGTTCATCAGGTGCACTGAGGGTGGTATTTCCAAGACGGCTTTCCACTCCCCCCCCCCACGTAAATGCGGGTACACTTCCTAAGGATATAATCTTCATCATCCCTAAAACTATTAACGTAATTAGTACATAAACTTATAACCCGAACAGTTAATAAGACGCGGTGATAAAAGGGAAAAAAAAGCAACTTTTTGGCAATGTTTGCTAGCCTGCCTATTTAAGGTGGGGATGTAGGAGACGTGAAAAAAAGAAATATTTCTTTTAAGTTTTTATATCTAAACTTGTTTTGGTCCAAATAAATCAAATATTGCTTCAATACAAACAGAGTTTAAATTTCTTCACATGGTGAGCTCAACAGTTCTTGAAAATCTGTCAAGAATGTCCTGTGATTTAATGACGACTTTCTCTCTTCATTTTAACAGTTGGCGATCTAATATTGCTCTACTGGAACAATACTCTGTCGTCATTATACTAGGGCTGTTTATTCACACCTTCTCAACTTAACTTATATAAGCTATAAACAGAGAATAATCACTCGCACGCTTCCTTAGCCTCGATATCCATTTTATTATTGCACCAACTATTTTTTTGGAAGCCCGGATGGGCGTAACCTTTAAAACTACCAGTAAATACTGCAGTGGGGTGGGTCTCTTTAGGCGGACCTATTTTTTATTCAGGGCAATAGCCGTGTACTTTCTAAACACAGAACATCAGTACGAAACTTAAAAATAACTTAACCTTAGACAGTACACTAAACACCCAACCCTAGCACCAGTGATAATAACATAATTGGTGGTCAAACGGTAAAGAGCGTCAGTCCCACCTAAAACAAAACAATAAATCGGTTTGCCGATAGCAAAGTGGTCGGAGTTCTTATTCCAAACGGGTGTGTCACGATGGATTCTCCACTCTGCCTACACACAAATATGGGTACATTTGGTCTAACTTATACCTTCCAAGCATCTTTTTCTCATTAGTGCAAATACGGATAACCCGGAAGGTTAAGAGCGTTCGTTCGTCATAGCAGGCCCAACTCATCTCCCGGCGTGTGCGTGTGTGTGTGTGTGTGTGTGTGTGTGTAAGAGAGAGAGAGATAGCAGGCCCAACTCATCTCCCGGCGTGTGCGTGTGTGTGTGTGTGTGTAAGAGAGAGAGAGAGAGTAAAAGGGAAAAGAAAATACCAAGATATGCCAGAAATGTGTGCAGTGCATTCGTATTTGAATGATTACTAGAAATTTTCCGCGGTTACGATGGGGGACAAAGCGACAAAGTTTCTTGTTAATAACTACAGAATGTCCCTGTTATGACAGAATGAAGATTTGTGCACAGTGCTTAGCCATTCTAAAATGATCATAAACGGGCTTTTTAATACAGTTTATATCCAAATATAATTTAATATTTCAACAATGTTCAGTATTAGGAACTTCTATTAACTCTCTATCTCCATTAACGTTTAATCAGAAATAATCAAAGTGCAATAATGTTGGTGTAAATTAACGATTTATAGCCGACTGTATCACAGAGTTGATTGGCAAGTGATGCACGCTATTAATAAGACGTGGAGCACAACATAAGTCTGGTGTTGAACAGAGTAAATTGTTCTTTTTATCTGTTCAGGCTGATCACATAAGGGAGTTTCATGTAAGAGTACGGATCTAAAGAAAAAAATCGGCCATAGCTTTACAATTTTACTCTAAAACTAAAAATACAATATGTACATAATTATTCCAACATATCAGCTCCTTTAAAATGCAAACACTGTTTGGCTAAAGTTCTTAAAATAGGTAGACATTATTTTTTAGTACAAAACTGTACTGTGCGCACTCTTGTGAACGACTGGGCGGGCAAGAGCACGAGCTGTGTCGGCCAAGTGTCCGCGACTCTTGTCATCAACAATGGTCACATATTATGTACGGCCCGCTGTTTCTCATATTCAAACCCACTATTTAATTTTCATCTTACTGACACAACTTTTCCTTTCGTCTTATCTTCCCGTTTTCTCTTTCTTTCCTCTCGCATACGTTTCTTTTCTTCAATCTCTCTCTTTTTCTCTTTGCAACTGTTCTTAACCACAGGATAGGGATGATGACATTATTTCTGATTTTTGTGACTTTTTTTTTCTATTAAGGTTCCTTTTGGTCGAGGTTGGAGCTCAGATAGGTGTGTGGCGTTGCTGAGTGAGTGAACCAGTAAAAGTACTTGGTTGATTATGAAAGATTAATCCAGCCTATTTATTATCTTGAGAAGAGGGGCATGCTGGGAGCTGCGCAGAATCATCTACTTCAGAGCCAACTTGATCCACTAATATCGCGGTGACAGAGCAGATACCTGTAGGTGAATCATGTTGATTACCACAAAACAACATTGTGTGCCCAATTGGTCAGTACGTGTTAGAATTTGCTCTCGTGACCCTTCAGGGGAGCATGCCCTATGACTTGGGAACTTTGATTGCCACTGACCGATGGCATCTTGCTCGCGGAAAGTGACCGAGACTGAGTACTCTTACCCGACATTGTAAGTTTTCTTTAAAAGAGGCTGGTAAAACCATCATTTGCCACTTTAGAAGAAAGTGTTGCAGGGGTTACAAGAGACACCCATAAAAAAGTTTTTGCGCTACTGTAGAAAGTACTACTCCTACTCCTTGTAGCGTTCACTAATTCCTTAAGTTTTAAGGCCAAAATATTACAGAAAAAAAATACGAAAAATATTACAGAAAAAAAATACGAAAAATATTTCTTAACTATAAAATCTTCAGATCACTAGTAAAACTGTCCATGCAACTATCACTATAACCACACCTAGTTGCAACAATGACTGGCCGTTACTAGTTTCCCGCCAAGTAATACCAACTTTGTAGAAATGGCGCTGCGTACTCTTGGCCGAACCTCCCTTACATGATAATTAGGGGGACCACCATCACGTCACGTTACAAATACATCGCGTTTTTGGTACAAATAGATTGCAGGTCCATTACGTCGCGTTACAAATACATCGCGTTTTTTAGTACAAATAGATTGCAGGTCCATTACGTCGCGTTACAAATACATCGCGTTTTTAGTACAAATAGATTGCAGGTCCATCACGTCGCGTTTCCCACCCCTCTACACACAGCTAACATTTCTCTGACGTACAACCAATAGTGATGAAGGGGCGTGTATATACAATTACATCGCGTTTTGCTAGCTAGGATAGTGTGCCTGACCTTTGAAGTTGACGCTGTTTGCAAGGGTAGTCTGCCTGACTTACCTCAGACTCTCACTTTGAAAAGGGGGGCTGGTTGAAAGGATAATGTGCCTGACTTCCTTTGTTGGCATAGTTAATTATAAGGATAGTGTACCCGACTCTCACCTTGAAGCTATGTATGTAGCTAAATTTAAAAAGTACTCATCTGTTCGAGACAGGGCAAAAGTTAGAGTATCTACTCTCATGTATCCATTCGCCAAATCATAATATGATCTCAAAATATTATTATATTGAGTTTCTGTCACTTTTGGCAACCAAATTTTCACAAGACACAATTTGTTTTTTATTACGTTAACATTTTTCTTCTAACTGTTTTTACAACCGTATGATAGCTGTCACTTACCGCCACTGTTTTTATTATTAAATAGTGTAAACCAACTATTGAAATATTAGTTCTCACACTGGTCTATTGTTTGTCTCAGTATAGCTCAAGGTTGTGTACAGGTCTATGAAACATTAGTTCTCACACTGGTCTATTGTTTGTCTCGGTATAGCTCAAGGTTGTGTACAGGTCTATGAAACATCAGTTCTCACAATGGTCTATTGTTTGTCTCAGTATAGCTCAAGGTTGTGTACAGGTCTATGAAACATCAGTTCTCACACTGGTCTATTGTTTGTCTCAGTAAAAATTATTTGTTTTTATTAAAAATACTTATTCAAGGGTAGTTTACTGATAATCAATATTTGAAGATGGAGCTACGAACCGTAATAGTTTATCTTAGAAAGAATGTAGCCTATCATTTATTTTAGTAGTTTTAGCGATATCATTCTAAATTGTTTTGATAAGTACAAATGAGGCTATTAGCACCTGAATTTGTGATGTTTTTACATATAAAACCCATGTACTTCTTTGTTTTTCACAATGGCATATGAAAACAATTTCTAATTAAGTTTTTATCAAATTTTTAAGAGTTTATAGGAGTTATGTATTGGTGTTTGATGTTCAAAACTTAAATAAACTTAACTAAACTTAAAAAAAACTTAACTCAAACAAAATTTAAATAAACTTCACCATAGCCGAGATTCCTAGGCAACTGGAACAACAACACTCTTAAAATAAATACAACATAATTTTGTTTTTTACTTCTCTGGAACAAATTGTCTAGATAAAAAGGTATATTTATAATTTGTAGCTTATATTCTTATTTTATTATTTCATCTTTGCTTTTCGTTGCGCCACAGCAATTTGAATTTACAAATTCAAATCTACACTTTTTTAAGGACATTAGATTTCGGCAAGCTAGAAACTCTCCCCCTCCCGAGGGGAGTCAGTTGACCCTTCGTTCCTATTGGTTTTACGTCAGAGAAGTGTTGGTTGTGTGTAGAGAGGTGGGGGAAACGCGACGTGATGGACTTGCAATGTATTTGTACCGAAACGCGATGTAATGGACATGCGATGTAATTTTATATATATACGCCCCTTCATTCATATTGGTTGTAGGTCAGAGTAGGGTTAGCTGTGTGTAGAGAGGTGGGGGAAACGCGACGTGATGGACCTGCAATGTATTTGTACCGAAACGCGATGTAATGGACATGCGATGTAATTGTGTACATCCAATAATTATTCTAATGAACTATAGTTGAGGAAGGAAGCATTTTGCAGTTATCAAAGCGCATTTGCGTGAATAGGAGAGTGGGAAACCATTTAGGAAATACCACCCTCAGTAGTAGACCCGACCGGGATTATAGACTTCAATCTTCTCGTCATCAGTAGACCAGTCTAACACGAGACTATTTGGCCACTGAAGCGGGTCAACATATTTAATAAAGAAAACAGGTAACAAATATAATAAATAATATATATATCTGCCTGATATAACGAAGTAATATGCCAATACAGCTGGGCCATACGTTCCCATGACAGGGTGAAAAGAGAGCAGATTATAGAACTTTTTACTCTCGTTCGAACCCAGATGAAATCTAACATAATTTTTCCGTCATTTTACTCAGATACGGAAATTCTTGGCACTGAGGTTGGGCGTTTAGGTAAACTTTCTTTTTGAAACTCTGTAATACGTTTATTTAGAATACTTTCTTTTTTTAAATTTAATTTGAGATATTTTACGTGCACTTTCTGAACTGAATGATTATATAAGCACACGACTTATAAACTAACTTAAGAGGACTGTTTAAGTCGAACATATTATCACGTTTTTTTTAGAGAGGTGGGCGGTATCAGCAGGCTGTGCCATAAGGAGGCACTTTACAAAAGATGGGGCAACATACAACCTGCATTACACCCATTAAACTAAAGGTTAATCTTACAAAAGTTTTATCTCAACTACCATAAATGATAAAAAAAATATTTACTATGACAAGTTGAATTGAATTATACTGTAAATTCTGTAGTCATCCAAATTTAAATAAAAACTCCTAGTAATTTGATAAAAAATTATTATAATAAACATATTAATAAGCATAAACATCCACTCCCCGGACGTTAATTTATCACTGTGAAAGGGGAACCTCATGTCAGGAATAGAACCGACTGAGCTAAGGTGTCGAAAGTTCAATTATATTAAAATCAATATTCGCATAAATTAAGTACTCCCCCCCCCATCTGTACAACCAGCTGGGAATCTAGCCCAGACCTCCCGGTCACCGGCAGGCCAGAGTCAGATAAGACTAGACTGACGCCTTTGTCCCCCGACTAATTGTCCCCATCTCGCGACTATACATTTCAACTTATGAAGAAACCCAGATGGCAAAGCTACAGACCAGCTGTTTACATAGTGATGTTGGCAATTCTGATTATGTTACACACGAGGTTTGTGTGTCAGGGGAACCATCCTTATAGTCCACATCCAGCCAGTGGAGCACACGATCACATCTTCATAGGAACAACCTTATCTGATAACTAACAAAGAAACGAGATCTACTTTCATACGTGATATGAAACTGTCACTTTTAATAGATATTAGCAATCAATGCCTCTAGAATAATACCAATAATACAGTAAAATGTTATCAGTGTTGACCACAAACAAGATCTAGTATTTTCTAAAAGTATCTTCCTACCAAAATCCTATTATAGAGAAAGGATACTTTTGTGTATAATACATAATGATGGCCTAGCCATGGAAAATGTCCAAACTATTTAAATGAAACTAATGAACTCGATAAATCCCCCAAGCTCTAAATTTCACACTTAGGTTTAATTAAGCTATTTCCTAAGGAAGTTTATCACCAGAAACCATATCAGATGAATTATAATGAAGTAATAGCAGCGGTTTTAGTCCCTTCTCCCACTCAAGTATAGACTACAGCGCTTGGTGATTGATTACTAAAGTGTCACTAGCGTCGGGGTTCCCCGGTCTGCTGTACAACAGATATGTTTATACTTCAACATTATAATCAAAGTCTATAAAGGATCAGTGGTGCACCTAGAAACTTTCTTTGGGGTGGGCATACGATCAAGGCTGTAGCCAAAATAAGATCTATGTGGGGGGGGGGG
>CABFWB010001899.1:35613-47417 GCA_902151455.1 Timema bartmani | reverse complement strand
AATCACCCTACCATTACACATTAGCGTAAGTGCGTATAACCCGAACGGGTAGTAAGACGCGGTGCTAATAATAATAATAATAATAATAATAATAATAATAATAATAATAATAATAATAATAATAATACAAAGGCGTATAACCTGAACAGTTAGTGAGACGCGATGCTAAAAACAAGTTTAAATAAGGAGAGTGCTAGTCTACTTACTCCAGGCGTTGATCACACCACTAATTGTGTCACCAGGAGAGTCCATCTCGGTGATCCCCACCAGCACCATATTCCAGCGAGCACGGTGCACATGTGTGTCCTCTCCCTAGCAACGGGCGCGAGGCGTCACTATTTGGTCCCCACGCGCGACGCTTGCCGGGTCGAGCGCGCGCACTTTAAATCACTTTCAGTAAAAAGCGAGAGGGTGGACTCGACTGGTTGTCTTTCTCGATATCTACTACCATCAGCATCAAGTCACTGTTCTGTCACCACGACACTCGCCATTCGCACCCGTGCGATCACTGCATCATATTTCAAAGCTAATAGGACATTTATAAACATCCGTCACACATTGGCGGAGGGACAGGGGTGGTACAAAGGCACAATGTACCCAAATTACTTTTTAAGGGGTGTATAATGTCATGTCTACCCACCAAAATTATACGATACAATTTTCATAGAAAGGACCAGATCCGACAGTTAGGAAACTTACTAGATCTACTTTCACTTATTCACGTCAATCATGTGATCTGAAGCTGCCAATCTTGACGGATATTATTAACATCTATAAAATAATTAAAAATAACATTATAGTAATCAATATTGACCAAAATTTTATTTTATCAAAACTGTTATTTCTACTGTGTTCTAACTTACAAATTGGAAGCGAGAAAAATTGCGAGAATCGAAACAAACCACTGAAATACCAAATGTATCACCACTATTCAATGTCAAGTTCGCGCCTATCGAGAATGAAGGACCGTCACTAAATAGTTACGACAAAGATGATGTTTATTCCCAGGAGAGAAGATGAAAACACAGATTGTTCTCGACGATGTCGACCCGACACTGTCCGCTGTTGGCCGGTAGAGAGCTGTGGACGTTGTGTTAACAGTATGGTAGGCCGGTTATTGCTAACGAGTGCTCTTCGCACTTCCTTGCTGATAATGAATGACATCTCCTGACATCGCCATGGACTGCTCACGACTTGGCCGAATGGTCAGGGAGGCTACAGATCTAAACAATACTTCAATCTCAGGCGGTACCTAATTGCATTTAATATTAATGTCTTGGCACCCCTCACCGATGGCCGCAAGGACAAAGATGCCAGTCTCGTATTTCTTATGGTTCATCGTAGTCCGGGAGGGATCAGGGAAGTTAAGTTCGAATCCTCGTTAGGTGGCCTGAGGCTTTTCTCAACGGTTTCTCACTCTTTCTTGAAGAAAATGTTTGTACACTTCTGATAAATTCTACCTTAATAGTTTAAAAGGCGTTTCGGTGGCTGCATGGTCTAAGGCGTTACTCTAGCAATAGACTAGACTGCCAAAGACGGGGAGATAGACTGGGGACTCGACCCCAGTTGGGTGTACTGAGGTTTTTTCCCTTAAATGGTTGGGTGTACTGAGGTTTTTTCCCTTGAATGGTTTTCCACTTTTCCACCATGCAAATTCGGGTACACTTCCTCTAAAATTCAACTTTTCTAATCCCTAGCGCAAATATGCGGATATCCTGGTCGGGTAGTAAGACACAGAGCTAAAAGAGAACCTGTCTCTATGGTTAGAAAGAGGGCTGTTTAAGATTTTGTCTAGTAGTTTAGTTTGTTAATCATATAATTTTTTATCCCTTAAGGAAAACAAACCCTGCACCCTTAAATCAGGAGGCAGACGCAGGTGTCCATTAACTGGTCTTAACAGATGTTTAGAAAATTCACTAGATTTTTTACAATACAAGTTCTGAAAACATTACAAGATTTAAGTGTTCAAAAGGGCAATATCGATTTGCGTCCTGAAGAGGGGACAGATAAAATTTTACTACCCCATGAGTTGCGTCCGAAGAATGTAACATATAGATTTTACTGCCCCATGAGTTGCATCCGAAGAATGTAACAGATAGATTTTACTACCCCATGAGTTTCGTCCGAAGAATGTAACAGATAGATTTTACTGCCGCCTGAGTTGCGTCCGAAGGAGTGATGCCTAAATAGTAAAAATAATACTAAACGAATAGAAAAAGTTATGTTCAGAATGATACAGTCTACAGTCAAATCTCAAATACAACATCAAACATAATTTAATATTTTATATTTTAGGGGGTTTGTAAGTTTCAGTAATAATTCAGATACATTGGGTTGATTCTACTTCGTGGTTGTGTCCTAAGTTCTCTTCACTGCCACGAATTAAAAAAACTTTGGACGTTGTCTTTGTGCATTTCCATCCTACAACTCCATTAGCTAAAACTTTATGTTCAGTATTTTTAAAACCATTCACTATTTTCATTACGTTACCTTTCTCATTTGCCTTTGATTATTCATTCTGGCAGCGAGCTAACAAATGACTAACCCTATTGCTCTAGTAATAGAGTTAGATAGATGAGAAGCGGCTGATAGAGTTAGATAGATGAGAAGCGGCTGATAGATAGATGAGAAGCGGCTGATAGTTAGATAAGTGAGACGTGGCTGATAGTTAGATAAGTGAGACGTGGCTGATAGTTAGATAAGTGAGACGTGGCTGATAGAGTTAGATAAGTGAGACGTGGCTGATAGAGTTAGATAAGTGAGACGTGGCTGATAGAGTTAGATAGGTGAGACGTGTCTGATGTAGTTAGATAAGTGAGACGTGTCTGATAAAGTTAGATAGGTGAGACGTGTCTGATGTTAGTTAGATAGGTGAGACGTGTCTGATGTAGTTAGATAGGTGAGACGTGTCTGATGTAGTTAGATAGGTGAGACGTGTCTCATGTAGTTAGATAGGTGAGACGTGTCTGATGTAGTTAGATAGGTGAGACGTTTCTGATGTAGTTAGATAGGTGAAACGTGTCTGATGTAGTTAGATAAAGATACGTGTCTGATAGAGTTAGATAGGTGAGACGTGGCTGATAGAGTTAGATAGGTGAAGAGTTAGAGTAGGTGAAGAGTTAGATGAGACGAGGCTTGACGCAGCTTGGTACCACTCCCTCGGGTCGGTCTGGTGGTCACAGGACCCAACACTGTACTTACCTCACTACTAATGGTCTCAAAACAATTTTCTGGACGCAATTACATTTCCCCGGTTCGAAAACAGAAATAATGGGGTTCATTTTAAGTCCATTATGAATGTGCGATTACCAGGAATTGATTCGGGAATATTTCTAGAAGATACAAAGGCAGTTCAAGAGATCCACTACAGAATGAGTTATGTATGGGTAGGACCTGGTGCAGTGCAAGTATTAAATTAAAGTAAAAGTTTTAAAATAGACCTTGATGATAGGAAAATATAGAGCAAACTTAAAAAAAACTCGCACCTGTTATCACGATGTTTATGGCATAAGTATCACAATGCACTTGAGCGTCGTTGAGAAAAAGATTAGGGTCTGAATCCCTGGCAGATGTTTTGATTTATTCCCCTCTACCCCCACCCTAAGCGTATTCTAACTCTCTCCCCACGCAAATGCGAATACCCTATCTGATCCCTACCCCACGAGTGTAAATATGCGGACGCCGGAGATCCCAGTTGGTTTGTAAGACGCGGAACATGGGGTGTACAAAGTGTATTTCGTGAGAGCTAACCAAGACTGTTATAATGTCTGTCTGGACGAGCTTGAAATCCTCCACGCGAGACGATCCCACATATTACGCGACAGATGACCTTCCCCAAGCACTTGACAACCATCCCATGACGTCACAGGCTTTGTACGAGCGCAGTCTGCTGTGAAGTGAGTGAACTATTATTATACTTCGCAATTAAGACGACCGGCGATTTTACTGCACACCGGGGTCGTCACATTCATTATTTTAAAGGTCTCACTCGAAAAAAAAAATGTAAATACAATTTAACTACAAGGAAATACAAAATTCAAGCCGGAAAAAATATAATATGTAGTTTTCTACTAACACCAAGATTTTTATTTTTTGTGCATCACGTTTTTCCTAGCCGTCCGTGTTATCTGCATATTTATATTAACGGAGTATAGATGAATAAGGTATAATTTAGAGGAAATGTACCCAAATTTTTGTGTGTAAAGTGGGGAAACCACTCTCAATACACCAAGTAGGGATTCTAAGGTTGACTTCCCATTACCGACAAACTATTCTACTGCCAGAATGACACCTTAGACCGTTAGACCACCAATGTAGGTATAAACTAAGGTTATTAACGACTTAATTTAACTGGTAGGATTTGAAAGGTAAACTCAATAGGAATTGCACTCATATTAGTGTGGAGGCATGACGGGAAAACAACAATGGTAAGTAGGGCCTACCCATTTGAAAAACCTCGCCAGTGCACCCGATTGGGAATCGAACCACGAACTTCCATGTCACCTGTGATCAAGTCTATTGTAATTTGTAAGTAAAGGCCGTTTGACCGTAGGTACGGGTGCATACACTTTTTACACGCTTGCAGTGTAAGTAATGACTATCAGAATAAATACCTTTAATTATAACTTATAGAGATTAAATTTAAATTATAAACCTTTATTTGATGGTTTTAAAATTATTAATTTACTAAAAGATCTGATTTAGGTTGATAAGAAAAGTTAGGAGCTTGAGGAACTTATGGAGAGTAATTAATAGAATTATCAAAGTTTAATCAATCTTATCGAGATTGATAAGGAATCTAAGACTTGTGAGTTATCAGGAAGGGAACAAGAAAAGATAACTATGAGTTTTAATGAAGGAAACAAGATGATGAGGGTGAGTTTTAATGAAGATAACAAGATGACGAGGGTGAGTTTTAATAAAGATAACAAGATGACGAGGGTGAGTTTTAATAAAGATAACAAGATGACGAGGGTGAGTTTTAATAAAGAAAACAAGATGACGAGGGTGAGTTTTAATAAAGATAACAAGATGACGAGGGTGAGTTTTAATAAAGAAAACAAGATGACTAGGGTGAGTTTTAATAAAGAAAACAAGATGAGGGTGAGTTAGTTATAAGGAAGTGAACAAGATGAGGACGGTGAATGATATAAACGTGAACAAATAGTAGCTTGAACAAAGATTGGGAAACTAGACTTTGGCAAAAACTATCCCCAGTGGGTGCAGTTTGTATTAAACATAGGTCTCCCGAGACTTTAGTCAGTGTGATAACCGCTTACCTAACCCTGGCAGTGGTAAAACAATCCAGAACCGATTTAAGTTAATGTAAATTAAAAAACTGCCACGGTAAAAAGTAAAGATTTTTTGAAAACTTTTGTTTTCACATTTCTTAAATCTACATTTTAAAATTATAATTAATTATGAACTTAGTATACAAGTTACAACTCAAGTTAATAATCTGTTGGGCCGTACTTTTAGTAAACTCCAAATCATTCGTATCCCGACTACGTTCACCCCGCGTGAATGTTGAAATTCTAGCTCTCCCCAAAATTCGAACCAAAGTTTACAAAGGATGGGCTTAGTAATTCCTCATCATAGTGACAGCTATCAAAAGCTACCAGATCAACTTTCGTGTATCCATTCGCCAAGCCATATGATCTGCAAGGCCATGTGTTGAGCTGTCAATTTTCGACAGTCAAACCTTTCACAACATACAACTTGTTTTTAATTAATGTCTACTTCTGCTAGCTGTCAGCTACCACCATTCCACCTCACCATCACAGTATTTTTTAATTATTATTTTTATGGGCCCACATTTTCTTCTTCTTGTTCTCTTTGGGTGTGGAACGTGGTCTCTTACCTTACATAACGAAAACAAGGTGCTTAGGAAGATATTTGCCCAAATAGGGATGAGGCGATTGGGGAGTGAAGGAGGTTACATAATGATGAGTTATACACACTGTACTCATCACAAGCATTGTTAGGATAGTCAAGTCTCATTGTTAACAGTGGGCAGGACAACATGCAGCGTGAATGGGAGATTCTAGAACCGTGTTCAGGGTATTGGTTGACAAACCCAATGGGAAGAGGCCATTGGGAAGAGGCCATTGGGAAGAACTAGGAGCAGATGGGAGGGTAACATTATAATGGGCCTGAAAGAGGTAATGAGAGGGACTGGATAGAACTTGGTGAAATTCATGTGCAAAACACCTCTCAGTACACTCAACCGGTATACAAACCAAACCTTTGGTGCATTGCGTCCGTACTGGTGGTCAAGCGGTGTGAGGGGATAGGTCCCCAATATACTGGATCACCGGTGATGAGGGGTCATGGATTGAATCTCAACTCGCTGCACTTAGGTTGGTTTAAAATGTGAGATATATCCACGCTAATGTAGGTGCACTTCCTCTGACCAACCTGACTCATTCCTAGCTCTTAGATATATGGCTAAGAAAGCCAGTTTAGCCCGCTGGCAACTATCTCCATAACCCGCACTGGTGGTCACATGGTCTACGCTCCATATTGTGTTACGATTGGATTGTCCATGACGGAGAGATCAGGCCTAAAATCCCCGTCGGTAATATTGAAAGAGTTTTTTTTCCCATATAATTTACCACTTTCCCTCCACGAAAATGAGGATACATTTAAACTAAAACTGTACCTTCCTCTTCTCTATCCCATAAAAGTATTTTTTTAATACCGCGTTTTAGGCCTACTACTCGTTCGGGTTAAAGGCATATGTACTATTTACGCTAACGATTTAGGATGAGGAAGGTTGAATTTATAAGAAATGTGCGAGAGAGAGAGAGATAGAAGAAGACCGTTTAGGTAAAACCGCCCTCAGTACAGCCGACCGAGAGTCGAGCCTCGATCTTCCTGTCATCGGCAGTCTAGTCTATCCCGTGTGATGCTGTGCTAGCTTAGGCCAGGAGTGGGTAACCTTATGGTGAAGGCCACATGTCACTTCAAGAATTACTCGTAAAAACCCACATCTCATGAACTGTACAGAAATTTTTCCCAAATTATGATAGTGCGCCAAACATAGATAAATAGATCGATAGTAGTGATTATATCGTTTAACATTATGCTGTACCCGCTTCGGTGGCCGTATGGTATAAGGCGCTACTCTCACAGTAGACTGGACTGGTGATGACGGGGAGATCCATATTCGAATCTCGGTCGGGTGTATTGAGGGTGGGTTTTCCAAAATTGTTGTCCACTCTCCCTCCACGCAAATGCGGGTACACTTCCTGTAAATATAACCTTCACAATCCCTAAAACCACCAGCGTAATTAGTACATAAGCGTATAATCCGAAAGGGTATCAAGACGCGATGTTAAAAAAAATTCTTTAAAAATAAGGATTTTTNAAATATAACCTTCACAATCCCTAAAACCACCAGCGTAATTAGTACATAAGCGTATAATCCGAAAGGGTATCAAGACGCGATGTTAAAAAAAATTCTTTAAAAATAAGTATTTTTTATTTCAATTAACTACAATACATGACGGTGGAGAATGTATAGCTTTTAAATGATAAAGATTAATATTTAATTTTTAAAAAATTACGCAAAGTCCGCACCTAATACCTCGAAAGGCCACATGTGGCCTAAAGGCCGCAGGTTCCCCATCCTTGGTTTAGACCATGAGGCCATGGAAGCGAGTATTAAAGTAATTAATAAATGCTTCCAACCCAAACGGATACTAAGACGCAGTGACATACAAAAAAAAACTTTAATGGGACTTGCGTTAAAGGTAACTTTTAAAAAAATAATTAAAACGTCTCAGAAAGTCAGTCGAACCCGCTGGCAATTCACTATCTCTAATTTGTTGACGTCATTGACAGAGACCAAACATACCGGATACATCTCTCTCATGTTAAAACTATAAACAAGGAGTAATAATAGTGGACACACTTCAGTGAATCTTAATTATGTCAGCTTTCTGAAAATATCTCTGTATAGTTATGACGCCATTGCGCCGCGGCAATGGTTGAGGGCGGAGTATAGTTCCTGTCCGATTCCCAACGGGTTGTACTAGATTAATTTGTTCAACTAAAAGTCTCAAGGAGACACGAGGCGATGCGAAACACGCCTCTTCCCGTCAAAACTACCGGCGACCTTCGCCACCCAAGGAAACAATCACCTTAGCTCAGTCGCTAGAGCACCTGTCCACTAAGATAGGGGTAACGTGTTCGAAACCCCCATGCATGAAGACTTCCACTTCTGCAGTGATGAACGAACGGCCTGAGGAGTGGATACTTAAGGTGGGGTGCTAGTGAGCGCGAGTTTAATGCATTAATTTTGCAGTTTTTATAGCATAAACATTTGTTGGCCAAAATAAATCACATATTTCTTTTTATTTCTATTTATTTTTGAATATCTGTCATGAGCACAGTGGCATTTGGTGACAAACTTTTTAAATAAAGAGAAAAAGTTGTCATTAAATTCCAGGACACCTTTGACAGATATTCAAGAACTGTTGAGATTAGCATGTGCAGAAAACTAAACTATATGTTTCTATAGAAGAAATATTTTTTTAAATTTGGTCAGAAAATTTTTATGCTATAAAAAACTTCAAAAATACTGCCCTAAACTCACGTTCACTAGCACCCCACCTTAAGTTCATATACCTTAGGAGAGGTGGTAACTGACGGCTAGCAGGAAGATTTTTTACTGCAAACATTGGGTAGAAGTCACTAATGTTAACCAATGTAGAAATAATTACTATTTTCTTTTTGATCCCATATTATTATCAATCAAATGTTTTATCAAACGTTTCTAATAATATTTCTCTAAGTAATAAATTACTGTATAATTGGCTTTTTTCGTAACGTTACTTCTTAACCTGTTCAGGTTATACTCAGATGTACTAATTAAGCTAATGAGTTAGGGATAGGGAATAATGAATTTAGAGGAAGTGTACACATATTTGCCTGTACAGAGAGTGGAAAACGCTTAAGGAAAACCCACCCTCAGTTCACACGACCGGAATTCGAGCTCCGATCTCTCTGTCATAGGCAGTTTAGTCTATTGCGAAAGAAACGTTTTAGATCATGAGATAATCGATTAGGGGAACACAAAATATTAGTAAATATATAATGTTTTTATTTTCGTGGTGGTAACACTAGATAGTGTATGAAAAAAATATTATATTCACACTTATATTGTAATAACTGGCCACCAAAATAGATATATGTTTTTTTATAACTCAGAGAAGGAGCCATACAAAATATTAGTTTCAAAACTTAACGTTCCCATGGTAACGAGAAGGTGGGAACTGTGTCGTACGACATGATCTTCGCTGGGGGACGAGATAGATTCAGGACAGGATCAGTTGTCTTGTAACCGCCCGGGTTTGGGTAAAGAGCAGGGAGACCAACAGAAATATTTATCGGTTATGGTTCATGTATTGGTTCTTCCAGTAAACATTTTAAGGATCCGGTTCTGGTCCCGGTTAGAGAAAAATATAAGTTCCACTTCTTCTACGTTTTTAATTAGGTTATGGCTAATTTAATTTTGTTATGTAATAGTTATAGCACCATATAAAATTTGTAAATATAAAAATACATTAAAAAATAATTTTCAATCAATCGAAAGTTTATATATATATTAGACTGGAATACATCAGACTTTTAAAAAAAAACCTGAGAAAAAAAAAGATCAAAAGACGTTTAAGTTAAAGAAAGAAGGGCATAAAATGCAGTTTTAAAAAATAATTCAAGAACCGATAACGTTTAATTTTATGAACCAAGATATATATCGATTCCAATTACTGTTCTGGTTCGTAGGAAATTAACATTTAGTGTAACTGTCCCAGTTCTGATTCCTTAAGAATAACCGTTAATTTCGGTTATATGTTCTGGTTCCGGTTCATCTCCCTGGTAGAAAGTGGGGCTGGGCGGAAGGGGAGGTCTTGGACCCAGGCTACTCCAGTGTGGTTTAATTAGACAGTGCACGTTAATTAACCTTCTTATAACAAAACTGGAGTAAGCGTGTAAATACTAAGCCACTTGTTCAGTACTGTTCCCTGATATAGTAGACAAGAAAAGTTACTGATATATGTTTTAAGAAAAAAGTTGTGCGCACAAAGTCAGGGATTGTCTAACTAATTTAAAAAAAAGGAAAATAAAGAAATTATATATTAGGCCTAATTGTTACTGCAGACTAATTAAGTAGGTCTATTAATTATAAATCGCCTTATTTGAATATTTAAGCTATATAGGTAGTTTTAATTAATAAAATTGTTCACAACAAATACTAATTATTCGCACTGATGACTACAAGGTCTAAGACGTCAGCATCGCATTAGATTGGATTAGGCTACCGGTGACTGAGAAGTAGCGGTTCGAATCACGGCCGAGATGTTTTACTCAATTTGATTTATCAATGTGTTTTTTACAATCTCCTATCCGTTTTAATGTCAGCGCACTTCTTCAAAGATGTCTTTCTCATCCTTACCCCCTAAATTAGGTCCGTTAATAGCCGTGGTGTTAAGGCGGGGTGAAAAGAAACGCGATAAAAGGCCAGCGTTTTTGCAGTTTTTATAGAAAAAGTTTGTTGGCGCAAATAAATCAAATATTGCTCCAGTAAAAACACAAAGATTAATTTTCTTCACATGGTGACATCAACAGTCGTTGAATATCTGTCAAGGTTGTTTTAATGACAACTTTTTCTCTTCATTTAAAAAGTTTGTTATTTAATGCAGCTATGCTCATAGCAGATATTCAACTGTTTATATCAACATGTGAAGAAAATTAAACACTATGTTTCTACTGGAGCAATATTTTTATTTATTTTGGCCAAAAAAAGTGTTATAAAAACTAAAAAAAAAGCTAGCCTTTTCTCGTGTCCCCTTCCNTTTTTTTTTTTTTTTTTTAACTTGTCTGTCTTCCTAACGATGGCTGGAAATGTTCCATTCCAGCGGGCTGTACGTGTTAAGTGTACGACAGTTATTTGCAACGGGACTGACCTACTCGGCCGATGTCCACACGAGGTGTCTTTCCGCCAGGAATAAACCACGTACCGTAGTTCGAATACGGGCCCCAGATCTCAAAAATAGCCCCAGACACCCGTTAAACTACGTCAACAGTTACTCGTTCACAACAAAATAGAATATTCTGGGTCATTTTCGAACGATTAACATTTCTTTTTTTGTAGCACCCGTTTAGGTAACAAGTGCGTGCTAATTAATATGTGTTAGGGATGAGGGTAGTTGAATTTAGAGAAAGTGAAACCCACATTTGCGTGGAGGGAGAGAGACCACTAGGAAAAAATAGCCCCTTTAACATCCAACCGGGATTCGAGTCCAGAGCGTCCAATCATCGGCTGCCCAGCCTATTGCAAACATTCGACCACCAAGGCTGATTAACATTAAAAGGGGTTTTAATTATTTATCTTTTCTGTGCTCCGCATCCTTCCATCCGTCCAGGATATCTGCATGTCTACACTAACGTGGGAGGAATGAGAAAGGTAGAATTTAGAGGAAGTGTACCCGTATTTACCTTAAAAAAGAAACACTCTCCGTACACCCAGCCGGGATTAGAGCCCCAACCTACCAGTCACAAAACCAGATAAGACGAGGCTGACGCCCTTATCGACGTGCTAACACATGTGAGTGAGATTTAAAACTGAACATTATTCGTGATCTTAGAGGGGAAAGAGGTACCAATGCTCAGATCTTCCCTTCTCTCTTGTGTGTCCCTGATTAACGTAAGACAGGGCCTTACTGAACGGTGGGTGAAGGGGTTGGGGGTGAGGGGTGGTTGTTTTAAGTTCAACCCCCCCCCCCCCCCCCCCCCCCCCC
>CABFWB010001899.1:23530-35446 GCA_902151455.1 Timema bartmani | reverse complement strand
CCCCCCCCCCCCAACCCTCCATCTAAAGTATTATTGATCAATCAGTAGCGTACCCACGGGGGGCTTGATGGGGCTTCCCTACCGTAGTTTGGGGATCTACGCCGACCCGAAGAGAAAATAAAATTGGGTGGAGGAGGGCGGGATGACCAGTTAAACATTGTAGGTAAAGAAAATATCAAGTGCCACACATCCTAGTGTTGATCCTCCCTAGTGGTCCTAATTGATGTTCTCGCAGTCTAGGAAGTTGGCCAACTCCTGAAGATTGCGGCAGGTTACAAATATCCCAGTTTCACACCACGTGGTTCCATCGAGGAGTTTCAGTGGCTAGACATTTACCTACTATAAATAATCGGTGATTTTTGTGACAGTAGGGCTACATGGCCGCCAAGCCAACTTTAATTTAGGCCTATTTATTTATTATTTTGTAAGATTATCACGTTTATAATAGTAAAGATATAAATGATAAAGTTAACAAATACCAATAAAAAACCTTCCAAAAAAGTTTCTAGGTGTATATAATGGTTTTAAAATATTTGCCTCCGGTGGTTGGGGGTACCTCCCACCAAATGCCCCCCTACTTCGCTATCCTGTGTACGCTACTATTGGTCATATAGTTTTATTCATCCTCAACGTCTAGACTAATAGCTATAATTGGAGTATTTTAAAATTCATTACACCTACACTACAACCTCAATTAAATATTTTTAGTAAATTGCTTCAAGAGGGATTCAAAGTTCAAACAATTCTTTGGCACACCCACTTCCCCTCAAGAAAATGTTGTATCTTCTATAACTTACCTCTAAATACCTCTAAACAAGCATTTTCAAAACTAGTGTTAGTGTGAGGTGCCCTAGGGATACTTGTGATAAAAACACAAAGAGGGGAAAAAGCACGGCCAAATTGGTGGCGAGGTGGAGGAGGGGGTTATCCCCCCTCTAAATTAATTATTAATCTAGTATATTTGTGTCTTCCATTTTAATACTTAGGCTTGTAGCTCAGTCCGTTCATCATGGCAAGCCCAACTCGGCTCTCGGCTTGTTTGAGTGTGTGCGCGAGAAGAGGGAAAAGAAAATACCAAGATACGCCAGAAATGTGTGCAGTACATTCATATTTGAATGGTTACTCGATATTTTCTGTGGTGACGATGGGGGACAAAGCGACAAAGTTTCTTGTTAATAACTACAGTATGTCCCTTGTATGACAGAATTAAGATTTGTCCACAGTGCTTATCTGTGAAACCATTCTAAAATGGTCAAAAAATCCTCTTAAATGCAGTTTCTATCCAAATATCATTTAATATTTCAACAATGTTCAGTATTAGGAAATTCTATTAACTATTTATCTCCATTAATGTTTAATAAGAAATGATCCACGTGCAATAGTGTTGGTGTAAATTTACGATTTCTAGCCGACTGTATCATAGAGTTGATTGGCATGTGATACACGCTCCAAAACACCTACAAATTTAAGCATGTCTAAAAAAAATTTTAAATGACTTGAAGGTGGATGAAATTTAAAAGAAAATTCCTTACCATCTCCTACGTTACAAAAAAAAATTTAAGATATAACCAAGGCCTTAGTTGTAGAGGGGGTTGAACCCCCACCCCCGAAATTTTATTAACAAAATATATATGGCCTTATTTTATGGTTCAAACAATATCAAAATTAATGTACAAGTACAAATTAGGGGGCTGTGTAGCCGTAAAAAGCACTTCAGAGAGCTTCTAGAACTGTTTATCACTTAGAATTTTTTCTTGCCTCTGGCAATTGGGGGATGTGTCCACCAAACCCCCCCTCCCCCCTGAAATTACTGGCTGGCTACGGTCTTGGATATAACCTCCTCCAAACTAAATTTCTGTACACGGCCCTGGGAAAGACACATTAAATAAAAATGATCCTAACAATAAAGGCAGCATGCATGCACCATTAAACTGAGAGAAACAGGTCCAAACAATACAGCATCGTCACTGAGTCACCCGAGACGATTCTTCACACACACATGACAGCAAGCATGAAGCTAAACCGCCACTTGTGATCGATTAACAATATAGACGGGGTCGCCTACATCAAAACGTTCCGTAACATCCACGCAAACGAGTCCGGAGCTTACCTTCCATTTAATTTGAATACCAGACTATTCGCTATTCATCGCTTTACGTGAGTGGGTTAGCCAGGTTATTGACGTTTTGGATAAATAATTCAGTAGCTCGTTTCCAAAACACAAAAGTAGAACAAAGACTAGTCACATGGCAGTAACGATCTCATCGAAGCACTTAACACTATCACAATAAAACGGTACCATCAACAATGTGAATTAAAATATTATCACCATGTTTCTTTTCAAATTGAGAATTTCGAACACGCCGCCCGCACATCACCCAATAAACACGCCGCCAGTTCGCCACAATGTAGATATACACCCCCTTTCTCACCCTGTGCGTAGCTGACACTGAGCTACAACAGACCCGACAACAGAAAGCGGCGCGATACTCACAAAACAAGTGTGTCCAACCTTGCACAGTGGCGGCGCCACGCTACTATCCGACACAAATATATCACGCTTTGGTAAACCGGTGTCACAATACTACAGGCTACAAATATATCAAGCATTAATAAACCGGTGCCGCAATAATACACGTTACAGATATATCAAGCATTAATAAACCGGTGCCACAATAATAGACTACACGTTACAAATATATCAAGCATTAATAAACCGGTGCCACATAGCTACTCGTTACAAATATATCAAGCATTAATAAACCGATGCCACAAATATATCAGGCTTAAAAAAGCTGGCACCACAATACTACAGGCTACAAAATAATGTAGCGTACTAAACGTTACAAATTAATATATTTGGCTTTAATAAACCATTGCCACAATACAACAATTACAAATATATCAGGCTTTAGTAAACTGACGCCACAATACTACACGTTACAAATATATCATACATTAATAAACCAGCTCCACAATATTACACGTTAAAAATATATTAGGCTCTTCAAAACCAGTATGAAGCCACTACCCTATACAAATATATAAGGCTTTAATAAACAAACGCCACAATACGACACGCTACACGTATATCAGGTTTTTATAAATTGACACCATACTACTACCCAATAGAAATATATCTCACTTTTATAACCTCACTAAGATTACGCCATACTCTTACAAACCGGTTCCATGTTACTATAACTAACTAAATATTATCATTTGTTTATTACTTATTTTTCGTTTATTTGAGGTACTTAACGTGCACTTTCAGAACCGACTGATTATAACATCATAATTTCTATGAGCGAAAGCGAAAGGACCTACCAATTTTTCTGGGAAAGGTATTTTCACATACCTTCCAGGAATATTTTACATGCCACAATCAACATGGAACCGACAGCTTTACTACCCCTCCGAAGGAAATTGTGCTACGGACTTGATCACTTAAGAAAAATCCGTCGACCCCAGCTGGCTATGAACCCACGAACATCGGATCCTGAGGCGAGCACTTTACCCCAAAACCACCGAGGTAAACATGAATCGATAGAGAACGAGTATTCTCCACAGTCAAATTGATAATCTTATTAATCTTACAATACAGGCAACACACGAGGTTGAAGGAAGCTTTTCCTTGACGAGTTTCAACGCGAGGATTCCTTCCAACGGGACACTAATGGAGTCAAGAATCAAGGTCTTTTCTAAGTGCTCTAGCCAACGTCATTTCCTTCTCTAGATACAATAGTCATCATAATTAAACTTGACTTTACGAAATGCAGGCGTATAATAAGTTAATTATGTACATATATTTGGCACTGAATTAATTGGGATTGAAGTACCTGGATCCCATTATAGATCTCCGGAATATTTTACCCCAGGAACAGCCTTGGCAAACTTTTGGGTGATTCGTGATGGGATTTTATTTTACAGCGAGAGCTTAACACACCCGCGCCCAGGCTGGAGGACCACCCCTATCGGCTGTCCGTGACTGCTTATTCAATATATTTGTAGATATCCTTAATTTCTGAAGACTATATCCTATATCTGCAACCTAAGGACGCGCTGTGCCGTGGATGACAGGGACCCACTATCCACGAAACAGTCCCTTATATTAGAGTCTACGAAATAGTCTCATTATAGAGAGTCTACGAAATAGTCACATTATAGATAGTCTACAAAACAGTCACGTTATAGATTGTCTACAAAACAGTCACGTTATAGATTGTCTACAAAACTAGTCATGTTATATATTGTCTACAAAACAGTCACGTTATGGATTGTCTACGAAACAGTCACGTTATAGATAGTCTACGAAACAGTCACGTTATAGATAGTCTACGAAACAGTCACGTTATAGATAGTCTACAAAACAGTATTTTTTACCTTTTTGTTTTCAAACGTCTGTTGGAATTTTTTTTTTTTAAAACAATAGAGATTTGGCTTTAAATTTAACTCATTTGTTTCTGCGAAAGTCTTTAGTTTACGTGATATTAACTTCTCAGCATAATTCTCAATTTCTTAATGTCCGGAACATCTCTAACTAGTAGGCTACAAACAATTTAAAATCTGTTACATTTCTCGCATTGATTAAATTTATTAGTTTTATAGGCACACGGACTAAACGTCGAGCTCATCTAGTCTGATTTGCTGCTATCACGAGGTCGGAGTCCGAATCCGGTTCTGAAGGTATATTGATGTTCGCAAATGAGTGTGTCTGTGTGATGGTTAAAGAACCTATAATGACTTATTTTAAAACTCCCGTGTCTTACCCCTCGTCCAGGCTACATAAATTTAATTTCACTAACAGGTTAGGGATGGTGTAGGTAGAATTTAGAATAAATCTACCCACATTTTCATGGAGGGAGGGTGGAAGATTATAGGTAGTATTCCCTCGGCGCGTCTCGCGACTGCGACCACAGACGTGGAGTGGCGAGTCGCAGACGCGGGGTGGTGAGCCGCAGACGCGGGCTACAGTGTTTCCCTAGATGCGTCTCTTGCTCGCCAGTCGTGGGTAATTGTATGTTTAGTACAGAAACAGACCGTTCTCCAGTTATCAGAGTTTTTCAATTGTATTTTATTTAATGATCCGTGTTATTTTGTTACTATGGAATAGTGTTAGCCTGAATTATGACACTAAGTTTCTGAAAATGCATTTGGCCTTCTATCTCAGGTTTTTAGATTATTTTACACACCGATTAACGTGTTGCCAGAAACAATTGACAATATTATCACTGTTGTGTGCTCTCTTCACAATCTCCTCCTAAGCGCCTACCTAGAGGAAAAGAAAGAACATCCACACTACTGCTATGACCATCAGGATCCACAGCCATCAAGGTTCACTCAAATACGTGCCGTTGGTGGCTTTGGAAACTACGAAGGCTTTCATATTTGAGATCCCTTTATGGAATATTTTAGCAGCAGAGATGGTAGGTAGTGTTTCCTGGCAACTGGCGCATGTTCGCAGAGTGGAATAAAGACGGTGTTCATGCATTGAATCGAAACTCAGATTTTAATTTTTTTTTTCAATTGTTATAAGAATGTTTTAGCAATAATTTGTTTTGTTTTAATTTGTGAAATAATATAAATTGGAGAAATTAAAAATGAAAAACTAGAAAGTGTGAAAACTAGCCCTGGTGTCCTCTAAAACGTATCTCTAATACTACAAAACAATTTTTGAGATTATGCTATTCCTGAAAATGTTGCTATAAAATGGATTTAAAAAAATAATAGCTTGATTGACCAACTATTCCTGAGATCTCCTCCCGTGTTTTGTCCTTCACATGTTGGTCCCGGTACACTGGCGAAGATAAGTCTCGAAGGGTGCTTTACCACCTCTTCAATTACATTTTCTTACTCTTATGTGGAAAAAAATTTGGACCATTTGCAAAACCAAACACAAAACTAAATAAAACTCTAGCAAAACACACGTGTGCATCCACACTGAGTTTCCTCGAATAGCGAGCGCGGTTCCTTTGAACAACTTTTTCTTTTAAGTATTTGTTGTAAACAACTTCTATTTATTTCCAGTGTCGGCAAACAATTATGATAAATACGCAATGTAGAGACGCTGGACGCGCACTCTGGTCGCCAGTCGCAGTCGCCTCCAAGTAACTGGCCAAATAACAAACTGTGGAAGCCAGTCTGGTCGCAGACACGAGCCGCACAGAAGAAATCCTACCTTAGCTAAGAAAAAACACCTTCGCCGCACCCGGCATTGTTAAACCTCGGTGTTTTAATGTAGGTCGGTCAGGGTTCTGCCCGTGGTCGGGGTTCCGGGAGAATTTGTAAAATCTTTCTTTTTGTTGGTTTGTCCATAATTTTTGGACAATGTTGAAACATGTTAAGAGAACTCGCGTAACCGAAGAAGACGAAGAGAGCAGGGCCGATAATAATGTTTAAAGTGAGGCTTGTAAGAATATTTTTAAGTCAACCTCAAGAACCGAAAGAGAGTAATTAGTAAATCGAAATAGGGACTAAATACTCTTGCAATATTTTTATTTAGAATATGATTTTTTGTTTTTTTTTTGTTTTTCCAGCTCTACTGGTTTACAAGTAGATTTTGTGATTTACTTTTGTCGAACCTAAGCCAGGTATGGATTCCCTGGGAATTTACCAAATATTTGAATGGTTCCTCTAAAACAGTTATAGATTCTTTAAAAAGTTATTTAAGGCGAGGCTAAGTTATATCTAGAATAAGAAGAGCAGAGCTAACTATTAAAATATACGTTCAGTCGTTCACCTTCTTCGATGAATTCTAGTGACAGTTTTTAACATTCAGCATGGGGATTATTTTTATGAAAAAACCTTTTTATCCAACTTTAATCGTATAAAAAGATTAAAGGAATGAAAGGTATCCATTTGGGGGTTATAATTTTAACACGTCACTGGAAAACGGCACGTGAGTATATAAAGGCCTATCAAGTATACACCTTACCATCTTACAGTCACTTAGAATAATCATTAATGAAATTATGCGCAATACTCCCCCAAAAATTGAGCTTGTTTAATAATTGTTAACGCTTCAACTGGTCTGTTAGAAAGTGTTCTATTTTATACTCTTTAGTTCCGGTAAAGACTGTTTATATTTTTTTAAAGTTATATTTCCCCCCTGGTTTCTGGATACACATTTTATCCTACAATGAAAAGGACCTGGCTAATAACCCTCTTCGCATGCAGCCCACATCCCCCCTAACATTTGATGATGATCGATACATCCGTTCTTTAGATCTGAGGTGCCAAAAATGAGGCCAGTAACCCAGCCAGACATGCATCTAACTCTACTACTACTTCCGTTCTGAAAGAGTCTGATATATAAAAGGAGCAAGTATAAAGCTGATAAATGAGATAGAACAACAATTTCAGAATATTTACGAATGCACAAAATACAAACATCGTGCTGTGTTGCACTATAATAACGCCTGCCGACTAGACTCCTGCTATAACGGAAGCAGTAAAATAACGTCAACCGACTAGAACCACTCCTGCTACTCCTGCTATAACGGAAGCACTAAAATAACGCCAGCCTACTAAAACAACTGCTATAACGGAAGAACTAAAATAACATCAGCCGACTAGGACAACTCCTGCTATAACGGAAGCACTAAAATTACGTCAGCCTACTAGAACAACTCCTGCTATAACGGAAGCACTAAAATAACGCCAGCCTATTAAAACAACTCCTGCTATTAACGGAAGCACTAAAATAACATCAGCCTACTAGAACAACTCCTGCTATAACGGAAGCACTAAAATAACATCAGCCGACTATAACAACTCCTGCTATAACGGAAGCACTAAAATAACATCAGCCGACTAGAACAACCCCAGCTATAACGGAAGCACTAAAATGACGCCAGCCGACTAGAACAGCTCCTGCTATAACGGAAGCACTAAAATAACATCAGCCGACTAGAACAACTCCTGCTATTAACGGAAGCACTAAAATAACATCAGCCTACTAGAACAACTCCTGCTATAACGGAAGCACTAAAATAACATCAGCCGACTAGAACAACTCCTGCTATAACGGAGGCACTAAAATAACACCAGCTGACTAGAACGACTCCTATTAAAATAAAAGCACTCAAGTAAAGCCAGCCGACTAACTTATAACTATTTTTGCTCTGATGGACCGCTGTGGTCTATACTTCCAGCCATTGTGTTAGGTAAACCTGTTGATGGCAGCTATCCTTGCTACGGCTAGAGTTTAGTATGGACCAATCAATTACCACTCATTACACGGACGAAGATAATAGTAGCCACTCAAGAGTGTCTCCAACATCAACTAGATGGCGAAACCTACCGACCAATTACATCCATCAATCTAGCAGGATTCCAGTCGGCAAAGGGTCACAAACATTCAATGACCGTGTTATTTGTTCTCTCTTATACACCAATAAGAAAAATTTATGAATTGGTAGACAATCATTTAACATTGTATTCATCCAGGGTTGCCACTATTTTTTTACTACCAAATTCTCTGTGTTTTTCGGAGTTTCAAAGACGGATTTACCATTTTTGCAGGAAGCTTTGGATTGAAGAAAAGATTAACGAAATTTCATTTTTCACCAAAATGAATAAGTGTGAAGTCATATACGTAACTTTTTTTTTGAAAATAGAATGATTTAAGATCGATGGTGAAATACATCTTCTGCCGCTTCACAAACCTTGCATTTTAAGCTTTCAGTTAAATTATCCAAATTAACAAATATTCCTGTATTTTTACTAGATTTTGCAAAATTCCTCCGTTTTTTTCCAGATATAAAAACTTCCATGTGTTTTTCGTAGCTTAGGCCGATTGAAAGAACAAATAATATTAATAAAACTGTCGTATATTTTTGTTTTGCAGTTGTGGCAACAATAAATAATAAATAATAGTAACATAATAATAATAACATGAAATAATCAATTTAAAAGTTATTATATTCACATTTGTATCTTCTTGGTCAGAGTCATACTCCCTATTCTGTCTGCTTTACCATCCTGCTAAGGCTAAATTTCAAATCCCTCCAGGATTCGAAAAAGGTTTCGGTGTTTGATTACCATCTGAAGCACAACACATTAATGGGGGAGTGTAGGAAATCGAGTTAAGAGCAGCGATTTTCCAGTTTTTATGGCAAAACTTTTTTTGACCAAAATAAATGTAATAGTGCTTCAGTAAAAAAAACATAAGAGTTTAATTTTCTACACAAGATGATATCAAAAGTTGTTGAATATCTGTGATGAGTGTAGCAGGACTAGGTTAGAAACTTTTTAAATGAAGAGAAATTTTTTTATTTTTTAGCATCGCGTCTTACTACCCGTTCGGGTTATACGCTTAAGTACTAATTACACTAATGGATTAGGAAAATGGGAAGGTTGAATTTAGAGGAAGTGAACCCGCATTTGCGTGGAGGGAGAGTGGAAAACCATTTAGGAAAAACTACCCCCAGTTCACCCGACCGAGATTCGAACCTCGATCTCCCCGTTCTCGGTGGTCTGACTCAACACGGCTGGCGCATTAGCCAACTACGCCACCGAGGCGGGTGAAGAGAAAAAGTTGTCATTAATTCCAGGACACCCGTGGCAGATATTCAACAACTGTTGATATCACCGTGTTTGAACTGAAACAATATTTGATTTATTTTGAACAAAAAAAAAACATTTTTTTCTATAAAAACTGCAAAAACACAGGCCTTTTCTTGCGTCCCCTACATCCCCACCTTAACGTTCTTCATCATGTCAGAAAATATATGACTTTCTTTCTCTAAAAAAAAATCAATATAAAACATACTATGTTGGAAGACACAGATTAAAATGGTAATATTGTTTAAGGGTTGATATTTTCTGAACAGCGACAGCACGAGCCAAGCAGTGTCGCCAACAACAGAGAAATAAAGCAGCTGAATCATTCATTGCTTGGAGACCAGCGGAAAATCAATAGAACAATGAGCTGTTGAGAGCATAAAGCACATTTCTCCCCTGAGAATACCTCTCAACTAAAACATTACCAACTCAAATTGTAGTTGTTTTCTGTTCGTTATGTCTATTTTCAAAATACTGCTAACGTTTTCAGGGAGAGATGAGAGGGAACACGAGAAAAGGCTAGTGATTTTTGAGTTTTTATAGCAAAACATTTTGCTAAATAAAATATTGCCTTTGTAGAAACAAAGAGGTTTTTTATTCCACATGGCGATACCAACAATTCTTGAATATCCGTCATGAGCATCGCGGCATTAGATGAAAAACTTTTTAAATGAAAAGAAAAAGTTTTTCAACACATTCAAGGACACCCTCGACAGATATTCAAGAAATGTTGAGGTTACCTTATCATGTGAAGATAATTAAACTTTACGTTTCTACTGGAGAAATATTTGACAGGGTTCCTACACAAAATCATGAAAAATTTTCCATGACATTTCAAGAACATTTCAAGGATTTTCTACAATTCCTCAAGGACAAGTGTATAAAGTAATCATAGAAAAATACACATCTTTACATATTTTTTTCTATGCAGGCTCCCAACTCCCCAAAACCTGAACCTCTCCACACCATTTATTAATTTTTTAATGTCTTCCATAACGCAACGAGCTATTCAAATAATAAGACATAACATAAACTCACTTGCAAATAATCATTGGTGAAATGTGGGTTTACCCTTTCACAGTGATGAATTAACGGTCAGGGGCTGGATTTTGTGCCTGTTCTTGATATTAGTTTATAAGTCATGTGCAGATATGATCAGTCGGTTTAGAAAGTGCACGTTAAATACACCAGCTCTCACTGTTCATATTGTGCATAATAGTTTATAATATAAGACATAAGATTTATAAAAATGACAATTTTACAATATAGCTTTATATTAATGAATCATTCAATAGCTTGATAAAAAATTTAAAGGGATTCAGATACCTTATGAATTTCCTCAGATATCTCGGAAATGTCATCTAGTGACTTACTCCTGTTTTACTCCTGTTGCCTCCTGATTTATCCCTCTTCAACCACACAAATGGATGTACATACCCTATAAATGTTATCTCCAACCCATTGGTGTTAATATGGGAATAGCCCGGACATGTAGTAGATCACACGGAAAAAAAAAGCCTAGGCTTTTTATTTTTTGCCCCACGTATTACTACCCATTCGGGATATACGCCTATGTACTAATTTCGCTAATGGAGTAGGTATGAGGAAGTTTAATTTAGATGAAGTGTACACGCATTTGCATGGAGGGCGAGAGTGAGAAATCATTTAGGGGGGAAAAAACCCACAGTTCACTCGACTGGGATCGAACTACGACCTCTGTCATCGGCAATCTGATATATTGCGAGAGTGACGCTTGCCTAGATGCTTAGACGACGCGGCCACCGAAGCGGGTCCCGGCTATTGAGTAGACGATAAGCTGGCGACAACACGGCAGTTAAATTTATGAACCACAGCCAGTTTGAAAGGGCGAACATCAAACTGTCATAAAGGTCATATAACCCTGTGACGTCAACTGCCAGATGAACTAAAGAGCACTGAATCCTATAGTCGAAACCCCACAAGAGTAATTTTTTTGTTTAATTACATCCATTCGGGCAAGAAGCAAATGGGGGTAGGGATGAGAAATATACAATTTTAAAGGAAATAGTTAATACACTGGCAAAAATTTTCTCATTGTAGTTTTAAAATGACTTTTAAATAATATTAGACTTTGACTAAGAAAACAGTTATTTTGTATGCTCGAGCAAAGCACGGGTACATTGCTAGTGTATTAATGATGATTTCTGTAGCTATACAAATTTTGGTAAAAACAATTTAAAATAAATGGTACGGCGCACCGCACAGACTTTCTCTCTCTTTCTATAAACTCGTAAGATTTCTGAACGGAATAATGTACATTGTATCATCACCACTCCACATAAGAACACGCATAAAATAATATACAATGATATA